>PVKU01006166.1:0-109045 GCA_004027475.1 Anoura caudifer
ATATACTGCCCCAGCTGGTGTGGCTCAGTGGGTTGAGTGCCGGCCTGGGAACTGAAACATTGCCCTTTCAATCCCCAGTCTGGGCACATGCCTGGGTTGCAGGCCAGGTCCCGGGTTGGGAGTGTGCAAGAGGCAGCCGACTGCTGTTTCTCTCTCACATCGCTGTTTCTCTCCCTCCCTGCCCCTCTCTCTGAAACTAATTAAATAAAATATTTTTTTAAAAAGAAAATGTATACTGAAATATTTGCGGATTTAAAAAAGTGCAAAACATATTGAACCTAAATCTAAGTACACTTGCAGTTAACTTTCAGCATACAGGTCAGACAAGGGCTGGAAGGAGACAAGGAGAACAGTGCACAAAGGAAGGAGACACAGGGACAAATCCCAGACATGAGGTGTTGTACAAGTAAGTGCCCCAGGTTTTCAGCAGGTCAAGGGCAGCAAGCAGGGAGAACAGCGTGCCTTGGATTAGGAAAGACCTAGCAATGCATGGACCTGGTTTTAGTCCTAAATCTAACCAGCCAGGAATCAAAGCGACATTTTTCAGACTCTGGGAAAATGCAAGTAAAGACTGGGCATCTAATGGTCTCAAGGAATTAATGTCAATTACCTTGGCAGTGACTGGGTGAGGAAGCGGCCGTAATGGGATCTGGGATGTGCTTCAAAACATAATCAGCCATCACAAGACATTCTGGAACAGATAAAGCAAGTGTGGCCAAACCTCCATACTGGTTTGATCTGGGTACGTGGAGCCCTTAGACTGTTGAAGCTCTGTTTAAAATCTGGCATCACAAAAATACCAAAGATGTCTTTGCTGGCTTTTCCGTTCGAGGGAGCACAGCACACACACTTGCCACAGCTCTTCTCTCTCCCGGTGGTGAGCGCCTTCAGTATCTCCTGTGCTTCCGAGCTGCCCCAGGCGTTGCAGGTAAATGTACACTGGCGTTTCACTGCCAGCACTGTTACTTTAAACTTTTAAGTCCATGAATTTCCTTTTTTCTACTTAATTTTTTCTGTGTTTTTTTTATTTTAATTGTTGTTCTTGTACAGTTTTCTGTCTTTTACTCACATCCCAGCCCACCACCCCAGCCCTCCCCACCTCCCTCCCATTTCCACCCACCCTAGTTTTTGTCCATGTGTTTTTTATACCTGTTGCTCTAAACCCTTCCCCTTTTCCCCTGAAATTACTTAATTTTTTTTTAAAGCAATGATATCATGTAGGTAACTGGAAAGTGGATGTCATTGCCTAGGAGGTAACAGTAAAGCAAATACGTAACAATGCTAATACCCTGCGTTTGATACTAAATGGAGGTCGAGTCTGACGTTGCCCTTGGGGGTCAGGTACAACGGAAACTTTCTAACATCTCGTCAATATCCTGTGAGGCTATGATTGATAAAATTATTTTTATTTTATTTTATTATTTTACTTCATTTTACTTTATTTTAAAGTTGGCCCGGAAACTAGGGGGCCATTCTCTCTCTTTTAAAAAAAAAATTATTGATTGATTTTAGAGAGAGAAAGGGAGGGAGAAAGAGAAACATCGATTTGTTGTTCCACTTATTTATTTACATATTCATTTGTTGCTTCTTGTATATGCCCTGACCAAGGATGGATTGAACCCGCAACCTTGTTGTATCAGGATGTTGCTCTAACCAACTGAGCTACCTGGCCAGGGCAAAAGTTTTTTCAAATACATGATTTCTTTTAAATGTTCTTCTGTGAACCCCCTAAAATCATCTTTTGTCCCTCAGTGCAGGTGACAACTTTGGGAGAAATATTCACCCAGATAAATGAGCCTCCTAACCCAGGGCATTTTAGTCCAACCTGCTTACAGAGCTCCAGATGGCTTGGCTGGTGCTCCCCGCCACCTCTGAGCAGAGTATCCTGGGGTGCATCCTCTGTATTTGTTTAACATACTACACCCACCAAGGGCCAGGTCACACTCTGAATCCAGTCCTGTGTCCACTAACTAAACTGTGCAACCCTGGGCAAAAGAGCACTGATCTCCATGAGAGAGTGGGATGCTAACAGTGAGAGAATTGTTCTTGAGCTGGGCTCGGTAAAAATGCTTGGGACCAGTTCACATTGCTGTTACCATTGGGACATGCAGGCCCCACATTGCCAAGTCAGGAGATTTTTTAAGGGAAGCTGGGAGTTTTGATGTGGCATCTGATTTCTGAAAGTGGGCCACTAATTTAAAATTTAAAAATGCCCCAAAGCTCTAGAGTCCAAACTGAACACATCATTGGATCAAACGAGACCCAAAGGCTGGGAGTTTGTAGCCTCTGTTCCAAGACTTTGCGGCCACTTGTGGAGTTTATTCATCTGGCATTTGTGGCTGGGAGCCTACTTTAGGGCAGACGCTGGCTGGGGCTGACGAGGGCAGAGAAGCCCGGAACTGCTCCAGTGGAGGCTTGAACCAAGGGCAGGGCCCCCCAGTCGCCCTGGGGGCAGCTGTCTAGGCCCAACAATCTTTGTTTGATTTCAGCCTGGACTTCTGAAATGAAGACATTTCAACTGGAATCCAGCAAAAGCCTGGAGGCCTACAACCTGCCTCAGTTTCTCTTTTCCTGCTCTGCCATTTCCAAATGCTCCAGTCCTCAATGTCCAGGTGCCTGGGTGGGTCTTTTCATAAAGTGCCAAAATAACCTGAAGAAACTCACCCCAACTTGCCCAGCACTGGTTAGCTCCTCCGTCATCACTCAGCTCTCCAATGTCCCTGCTTCATGGGGGCCACCTGGACCACCCAAACTGAAATAACATCCCCCCAGGATGTCATTCTGTCTTATGTTTCTCACTGCAATGACAGTGACCAGTAATTTTTTGTTCCACTTACTGATCTGGCTGTCAGCATCCTGAGAGCAGGCACAGAGCAGTCTGTCCCATGGACTCCCCCAGACAGGGCCTGTGCTCAAAAACTATCTGGGGAACAAACAGATGAACGAATAGAGGTGGGCGAACAAAAGTGGTGGAATAAACAGATGAAGAATTATATTCCATCTTTATGGCCCAGAGATGCTGCTAAACCCCTTGCTACTCAGTGGGCAGGAACTATGCAGGGAGATATTAAGGACATTGTCCCTGCCCTCATAGAGCTCTTTGGCTATTCACCCAGGTTCTAGATGCTTCCAACAACCAGATTGTCCCTTGATAATACAAAACTCCATTTCCCTCTGGTCATTTCCTCTCCCCTGAGTCTCACCCATTCAGATCTCCAGCCACAGTGGGGAAGGAGGAATGGTGTCATGCCTCGCACCCTCATATACATTTGGGTCATGCACAATGAACTCAAACTCCTTGGCTTGCTTCAGCTCCCAGGGGAAAACCCTTGATGAGGACGGCCTGGCTCTCTGGGCAGGACAGCATGTTCTTTGACCAGAGCTAGGATGACACCCTGGGAAGAAAAGGGGTGGGTAGATCAGTGCCCAGGGGCCCTCACCTACGAGGTCACTTTGGCAAGTTCTCTTCCTCAGTCTGGACCTCGGGTGAATTTTGGGAGCAACTGCCCCACCCAATATCTAAGAGTTTGAGTCTGCTGTGATGCCCAGAGGCCTCCAGGAGCACTTCTGAGGAGTGGGCACAGCGACTGCGTGCTGGGTGAATATCTGCCATGTGCCAGGCTGGCTGGGTCTCATTTACTCATCACTACCACCTTACAGGTTCATACTGGGGTGGCCTTCATTTTACAGAGGAGGAAACATACAAAGAAGGAGACAATGATATATGTGCCCAGGGTCACAAAGGGAATAATAAATACTAGCTAATTTTATTGAGTCCTTCTTAAGAGCTAGGCAATCCACCAAGCACTGAAGAATGTCATCTGACCTTCACCACAGACTCCTGCTGTGGGTCCAGTTGCTCTCCCGTTTCACAGATGAAGACACAGAAGCACAGGGAAACAAAACAGTGGCCAGGTAGGGAGCTACAGCCTTCTGGGCTCCTCAGCTTCCACAGGACCTACCTTGGAAGTTTGTCCTAATGTACTCCCTTCTTCCCTTTGCCCCTGCACCCAGGAACTCTCATTGTGGGCGCCCCTGCAGCATGCTGTCATGGATTTTTTGGTCCTGCTGGGTGCTGCATTGGGCATCCTGCGGCAGCAGCTGGCCCAGCCCCACAAGGCAGAACCCATACTTAGTCGCATGTTCTGGCATGCATCCCTTTGCCACAGCCTGGCCTGCCCATCACAAAGATGATCCAGGGGGAAAGATGTCTTGGGTGCCTAGGGAAGGAGAGGGGTTGGTACCTGTACGTCAATGGCACTGATGTGATTGTGTCCACAGCTCAGTGCATGTCCTTGGGGACACTGGACACAGGTCTGCTGGCATGTGAACTTTTGCCCTAAGATGGTACCTGAGGGTGTGTACCAAGGCCCAGGGGTGTATCCAGGCATGGCACATGTTAGTGCTGCTGTGGGTTCTGTGGAAGAGAATGTGCACCTGATCAGACTAGTTCCCTCACATGTGGCATCTCCTTCAAGTGTCACAATAACTGTCATCCCATTTTACAGTTGAAGAAACTGAAGCTCAGATAGGGGCAGGGACTTGCCCATGCCGAAGACTCATCCATACTGGCCTCCTTTCTGCTGCTTGAGTTTGCCAGCTCATTCCCTCCACTGCTGTTCCCTCTGTCTGGGAAATCCCTGCCTCACTGCCTTCAGGTTGAAGCTCACCTATCATTCCCTGTGTGGGAACCGGATTCCTCTATAGCAATGGCCGTGATCAGTGATGACTTCACCTGTTTACTTTTTTTTTTTTTTTTTTTTTTGACCTCCCAGCCACTGTACTACATGAGGGCAAGGACTATTTGTCTCACTTTTCCATGCATTCCTAGAAGTTTAGAGTTCCTGACATACAGTAGTGAGTGAAGAGTAAGTTAATATCTACAGCTACCGGACACATCTATGGGGTGTTGTAGTTTATGGTGCAACTTTGGTGTCTTGCTTTCCTCCGCCTTTGCTTAGCTAACTCCTATGTATCCTGCCGGGCCCAGTTTAAACCTCTTCTCTTCCCTGAGCCCTCAGAGCCACTGTGCTTTTCCTGTGACATCTCCAGAGTTGTAGGCACCATTTCTGAGACTGCTTCCCCGACTACATTGTAATCTCCAAGAGAACAGGTAGATGGTTTGACACAGTCATCGTGGAGCACCCTGAACCCGCACAGCAGGCGCTCTGCTGGAAAACTGAACGGCTGCTCAGTTTTCTAGGAGCTCGCTCATTACTATGGTGTGGGCAAGGCAAGGAGCGTGTGCACACCTGGTCAAGTGAGATGGGATACCTGTGTCTCCCTCCTGCCCTTCACAGCCTCCTTCCCTTCCCCTCAGTAAACCTGCCACCCCCGCGATGTTACCCTTCTCCCGAGGCCTCAGGGGCCTGCCCATGTGCAGCAGCTTGGACTTGCACAGGCGCATCCAGCCACGGTCTGTGGGGTGGTCGCGCCCCATGTCCGCTCACGTCCTGACCCCTCCCGGCTCGGCTCAACATCACGTGGGTCTCTGGCCCAATCCTTTAGCAAGATGACGTGGAACCCCCGCGGCAGTGAGAAGAATTGAACTCTGTAGAGATTCCAGTGGAGCCGCGGGGCATCAGCGCTAGTGAGGCCTCGGTTGCTATGGTGATGCGGCCTCCTGGAACTCACTTCCGGAGCGGGGCGGCGCATGCCCAAGGCTCCGGGAGTCTGTGAGGGGTAGTTTCTCCCTCCCCTCCCAGGATGCCCCGCGGCCATTGCGAGTTGCGGTCACGGAGGGCGTGTCCGCACATCAGTTTAGGTAAGCCGCGCTGCATAAAGCAGTCGTCGGGCGCGCGAGCGCTAGCAGACCTTTAGCTAAGACTCGGACTGGCTCACTCCCGTGAAAGGCTCAGCGAGGGATCCGGGACGGAGAAGGAGGCTGCCGTCGTGACGCGACCCGCAGGAGAGCTGCGCTTCCAGTTTAGGCGCAGGCGCAGATGTGTTAGGAGCGGCCCCTGAGAGAGCAGGCGGACCCAGAGGCGCTTCCGAATAGCTTTAGTCAGGATCTGTGGCATTTCGGACTTGCAACTCTGGATCCGGGCCAAAGACCCTTCAACGCGAGGGCGGCTTTACCCCGTCTGAGGGTCGCGGACGTCAGGAGAAACTAAAAAGGACCCAGATTGGACCAGACCCGAACCACCGACCTTTGCCCATGGCGGCCCTCGTAAGTATGAGGCGGTGTTCATGGTCCCCGACGGCCCTTGCAGCTCTCACTCATCGTCCTGCTTTCTCTTCCCGCAGGGCCCCGGCAGCCAGAATGTCACTGAGTATGTTGTTCGAGTTCCCAAGTAAGTCTCTAACCCCACTTCCCACTGCCCCCTACCCCTGAAAGGTATTAAAACCTTTAAGGGCCTTTAGACGAGCCCAGCGTGCCCGTGATTCGCCCTCGAGATTGGCAGCGACCTGAAGGCAGGTCTGGAGCTGAGCCGAGGCCTCTGTGGGGCGTCACTGTTTTTTGAACGGAATGAATGAATGACCACCTTAATACGCAGTTTGATGCAGCCGGTGGCTTAGCATTCCCCCTGCCAGGAATGCCTTTTCCCCAGCTGGCACTCTGCTGGTGGATTCTTTTTGATCCCCAAATCCAGTTCCATTATTTTCCTGCTCCAAGAAGCATTCCCTGCTTGCCCCCCCTCCTGCCTAGGGCTGGGTTCTCGATTATCCTCATGTCTTGGATTCCCCTCAATCTTTTTGTCCATGTTTCTGCACGGGGTTCAGAGTATGCATCTGGCTTTCCTGGAAGACTGGGAGCTTCTGGGGTGTTTCAAGGGTCCTCAGCTCAGCGTTGCCTGCTACAAGGGGCTGAACCCCCAGGGGGTTTGTTGAATGATAGATTGACTGAGCACTTCCTCTTCCTGACCTTTCCAGAAATACAACCAAAAAATATAACATCATGGCCTTCAATGCGGCTGATAAAGTCAACTTCGCTACTTGGAATCAGGTAAGTCCCGGTTCTAAGGGGGATGAGAACCTGCTTGTGGACCCTATGACTGTAATAATAATAAGACTTAGAGTTACCTCAGAGTTACCCTGGTGGAGGTAAATGGTGACCAAGGTCCAGGCTGAGCTGCTGGGCTCTGAGTAAAATTTGCCAGGCCCTGCAGGAGGCCTTCTCTTGAAAGGAGAATATTTAGAAATTGTGCCCACGTACAAGCATTTGTGGCCTAGATTTATCTGGGCAAGGGAGGAGGCTGCACCTTACAGATGGTCTCAAAGCCCCCATTGTCAGAGGCTCTGGAAAGGGCTTTGGAGGCTGTCCAGTCCGGTGGGGCTGCTGTAAGAGAACGCCACATAAATCACAGACACTGCTCCCAGTTCAGGAGGCTGGAAGTCCAAGATCAAGGCACCAGCAGATCTGGTATCTGGTGAGACCCACTTTCTGGTTCAGGGACAGCAGTCTTCTTGATGTGTCCTAAAGGCAAGGGAACTTTTCTGGGGTCCTTTTTTATAAGGGCTCCACCCTCATGACCTAATCACCTCCCAAAGGCCCCACCCCCAGATACCATCCCACTGGGGGTTAGGTTTCAACATAGGCATTTTGAGATGGAGACATAAACATTCAGTCTATAGCAGAAGCCATTACAGGTTTTAAACAGGGATGTTGTAATCTTACTGCTGTGGAGCGCCAAAGGCGGGTGAGGCAGGGAGCGGGGAGGCAACAGCTCTGGTCCCAGTGAGGGAAGATGGGCTTGGAGCAGACAACTGATAAGAAATGATTGGATTATAGGCAGTCCAGAGTCGAATGCAGAGAGAGAAGGCCAGTTCCAAGCAGGTTGTTTTCAATGTTGTTTTTGTTTTATCGCTACTATGATCTTTTTTTTTTTATTAGAAGATTTTATTTATTTATTTTTAGAGAGGGGAAGGGAGGGAGAAAGAGGGAAACATCACTGGGTGGTTGTCTCTCGCATGCCCCCTACTGGGGATCTGGCCTGCAACCCAGGCGTGTGCCCTGACTGGGAATCCAACGAGTGACCTTTGGTTTGCAGGCCAGCACTCAATCGACTGAGCCACACCAGCCAGTGCTGTTTGTTTGTTTTTTACTGTTTCTGTTTTAAAATTTTCATTTGGAAACAATTTCAAACTTTGTAAAAGCTGAGAAATAGACATAGTACAAAGCTTGCTCACATCCCTTCACTCACCGAGTACCAACTTTCTACCTTTTTTTTGCCAAGTAGGAAGTTGGCTTGGAGTGTCTGTAACTCACCTTGGGGAGGGGCACAGCCTGAGCAAAAGACAGGCACCCTGATGAGGGGTTTTGCTTCCTGCGTCCCCCATGCTGTTCCCCCAGGCCCGACTAGAGCGAGACCTGAGCAATAAGAAGATTTACCAAGAAGAAGAGATGCCTGAGTCAGGTGCAGGCAGTGAGTTCAACCGAAAGCTTCGGGAGGAAGCTCGGAGGAAGAAGTACGGCATTGTCCTCAAGGAGTTCCGGCCTGAGGACCAGCCCTGGCTGCTCCGCGTCAATGGCAAATCAGGCAGGAGGTAGGTAGTGATGGCAGTAGGTGCTACCCTCATCCTCCCGCATGCCCTCACTCCGCAAGGTGCTCTGTCTGAACTTGTATGCCCCGTATGCACAACGTGGATGATAGCATGTCCTCCCTTGTAGGGTTTGTTTTCATTTTGTTATTATAATTTTTAAAGATTTACTTATTTATTTTTAGAGAGAGGGTAAGGGAGACACAAAGAAAGGGAGAGAAACATCGATGTTATGCAAGAGAAACATTGATCAGTTGCCTCTCGCAGGCCCCCAACTGGGGACCAGGCATGTACCCTGACCACGAATTAACCAGAGACCTTTCAGTTTGCAGGACAATGTCCAACCCACTCAGCCACACTGGTCAGGGCTCTGTTATTATTTTTTAGTTCTCACCTCAGGACATGCTTATTGATTTTAGAGAGAGAAACTTTGATTAGTTGCCTCTTGTACATGCCCTGACTGGGAATCAAACCCAAGCTTTGGTTTATGGGACAACGCTCCAACCAACTGAGCCACACCAGCCAGGGCATGGGGTTTTATGTTTAAAGATGAACTGAGCTGGTGCTTGTATAGGAGCTCTAAGGGCCAGGATGCAGAAAGCCCAGGCACCTGCCCAGTTCATGTACAGCAAGGGGCCATCTTGAAGGTTATAGGCAACAGGCACTCTAAGATTGCCTGGGCTTTTGTGGGGGAAGGGTGTGAGGGCAGAGGCCAGGAGGAGGCTGGCAGTGGTTCATGCCCTAGGAGGAGCCTGGGGGCATATCAGAGGGGTCTGACTGCAGGGCCTGAGCTCTTCACGGCTAATCTAACATGTTCCTTTCAGAAAGGACCATGACGTGTACAATGTAGGGAGCCCTGAGCCCACTCTGCAGGATGGGGAGCATTGGCCCTGCTTTCCAGGTTTGGAAATCAAGGCTCAGACAATTCAAGGGCTAGCCCAGGGCCTCCCAGACTGATTTTGCTTAGAGAAACCAGGTAGTTCTGTAGAGGAACAAAGCTGGGGACATAGGTGGGCCAGGGCTGGTCCCTCTGGCCAGGCTGTGACCATGGCTCTTTGCAGGTTCAGAGGTATAAAGAAGGGAGGTGTGACAGAGAATACGTCCTACTACATCTTTACCCAGTGCCCCGATGGGGCCTTCGAGGCTTTCCCAGTGCACAACTGGTACAACTTCACGCCGCTGGCTCGGCACCGAACCCTCACCGCCGAGGAGGCCGAGGAGGAATGGGAGAGGTGAGTGAGCCTGGGCAGGGCTGGGAGGGAGGGAGGATGCAGGCAGTGTTATCTCCTGGCTTCCCCAGCAGGGAGCCAGGGTAATTGGAAGTAAGGTAGGTCACGATAACCTTGTGCCTGACTGGGTGCTGGGGACTCATTGGTGACCAAACCAGAGCCCACCAGGCCCTCAGGGAGCTCCCAGTCCAGTACCATCAGGAATGAACAGGGTCCTGTGAGAGCTCAGGAGGTGATGACCAAGCACAAACTGGCAGAGCAGGCACAGCGTCCCTGGATGCCTTGGGTTTCCCCAGGCAGGCGGTCCATGGCTGGATCAACTGCGGGTGTGTTTTGCCTGAGATTGGTCTTGTTACGGCCTAAGTCTGTTTTGTCTGATGTAACTATTACTACCCCAGCTTTTTTTTTTTTTTTTTTTTTTTTTTTAATTTCCATTTGCTTTTAGTCTATGTGTATCTTTTGTTCTGCGGTGAGTCTGTTGTAGACAGAGTGTAAATACACGGGCCTTGTTTCCTTACCCTACTGCTACCCTATGTCTTTTGACTGGAACATTTACAGCATTTACATCTAAAGTGATTTTTTTTTATTTTAATTGTTGTTCTTGTACAGTTTTCTGTCTTTTGCTCCCATTCCAGCCCACCGCCCCAGCCCCCCCACCTCCCTCCCATTTCCACCCCCGCTAGTTTTTGTCCATGTGTCCTTTATACTTGTTGCTCCAAACCCTTCCCCTTTCCCCCTGAAATTCCCTCCCCTCTTAAAGTGATTATTGATAGGTACACATTTATTTTTATTCTTTATAACTATGTTCCTCTGTTGTTTCTTCCCCTGCCCTTCCCCTCCTTCCTTCTTCTTTCTTTTTCAGGACCCCATAACATTTCTTTTAATAGTGGTTTGGTGGTAATAAACTCCTTTAGATTTTTCTTGTCTGGGAAGCTGTTTGTTTCACCTTTCATTTTCAATGATAGCCTTTGCTGGGTAAAGTAGTTTTGGTTGTAGGTCCTTGCTTGTCATCACTGAATATTTCTTGCCAGTCCCTTCTAGCCTGAAATGTTTCTGTTGAGAAATCAGCTGACAGTCTTATGGGAGCTCCCTTATAGGTAACTAACTCTCTTTCTCTAGATGCTTTTAAGATTCTCTCTTTAGGTCTCTCTCTAAAGGTTATCTTTAACCTTTGCCATTTTAATTATGATGTATCTTGGTGTGGGTCTAAGATTGCTCTTGAGGTGAGAGAGGTGCTGGGGTGCCTTCTTGAGGGGCCTGGGGTCAGCTCTCCCCATGCAATTTCATGGTGTTTCATGCTGTGTGTGCATCCCTTGGGGTCAAATCGTCCCTCATGTCACCTTGGTTGTGTCTGGGGTTCCTCTCTGGCAAACACCCAGGGAGGTGCAGGAAAGATGCCAGGCTCCTGGGGCGGGCTCTGGAGCCAGGCCCATGGTCAGACCCCACTGCACCCCCCACCCCTGCCCACAGGAGGAACAAAGTCCTGAACCACTTCAGCATCATGCAGCAGCGGCGGCTCAAGGACCAGGACCATGATGAGGAGGAAGAAGAGAAGGACAAGCGTGGCCGCAAGAAGGCCAGTGAGCTGCGTATCCATGACCTAGAGGATGACCTGGAGATGTCGTCTGATGACAGCGAGGCCAGTGGCGAGGAAGGTGAGCTTGGGCAGAGCCCCGCCCTGGTGGCTGGGATGGTTGGCACAACTGCCTGAGTTGTGCCTTGGTCTTTATAAAGCTGGCTGAGTGACAACACAGAACGGTTAATGCCATTGAAAAAAGAGTTTAGGTGCTGTTTTTACTGGGAGATGAGAGGCAGGCACAGCATGCTGTGCAGGGCCACTTGGGGAAGCACCTGAGTGGGGAAGAGGCAGAAATGAGTGATGGGAAGACTTGGCCACGCTGTTTATTGGAGTTTCCAAGGGAAAGACAAGGCAGGGCAGGGAGATCACTTAGGGTTTGCCAGTTTGAGTAATTCCAGTGGGATCTGGGGTCCAAGGGTGATTAGGGCAGGGGATAGTGGCCCTGAATGTGAGATTAGAGAAAGGGTGTGGCCAGGGGTATAGATCCCGGATTGGTTGGTTTGCACATGAGAAGTGCACTCCTAGGCAAGCCCTTTGCCTTCTCTAAAAATTGTCTAGCCCTAGGCATCTCCTCCGTCCCCCTACCCCCATTGTCAAGGACCCCTGAGATGTCCCAGTGTCATCGAATGTACAAATCATTAGTGCTCCACTTCCCCAGGTGGCAAAGCCCCCAAGGCTAAGAAGAAGGCGCCAACAACTAAGGCAGGCCGGAAGAAGAAGAAGAAGAAGGGGTCGGATGATGAGGCCTTTGAAGACAGCGACGATGGGGACTTTGAGGGCCAGGAGGTGGACTACATGTCTGATGGCTCCAGGTGAGGCAGGCAGGAGACTGGTGTGAGACCCTGGGCCAGCCTAGAGGAAGCACTCACTTGCCCTCTCTCTTACAGCAGCTCTGAGGAAGAGCTGGAGGGCAAGCCCAAGGTCACCCAGCAGGAGGAGGGCCCCAAGGGTGTTGATGAGCAGAGTGAAAGCAGCGAGGAGAGCGAGGAAGAGAAGCCGCCTGAGGAGGACAAGGAGGAAGAGGAGGAGAAGAAGGCACCCACACCACAAGAGAAGAAGCGGAGGAGAGGTGGGCTTGGCTTTTGAGGCTTTGGCCCCCTCTGCTCCCTCCCAGACCCGCTCATCTGAGCCAGAGCTGAGGGTAGGCACAGGTGTCTGTGTTCCTGACATCCCTTCTTCGGCCCATACAGACAGCAGTGATGAGTCTGACAGCTCAGAAGAAAGTGACATCGACAGTGAGGCCTCCTCAGCTCTCTTCATGGCTGTAAGGCCTATGCCCAGGGTCAGGGGGAGGGGTGTCAGCCTTGGTGTCTGTTTCCAGACCAACATCCCCAATCCTAAAATTTGCAGAAAAAGAAGACGCCCCCCAAAAGGGAGCGGAAGCCGTCAGGGGGCAGTTCAAAAGGCAACAGCCGGCCCGGCACACCCAGCACAGAGAGTGGCAACACCTCCTCCACCCTTCGGGCTGCTGCCAGCAAGCTGGAGCAGGGTGAGCAGCCTTCCTATCCCAGCATGACCTCTTAACTTCTGTTCTTGTTCTGTTCTGTCAGGATCTGAGGCCAGGTCAGGGGGCAGACACCTGTCCGCCCCTGAGCCCCTCGTACCCATAATCTAGGCACCACCCAGCCTGGGGTCCTCCTGACAGATCCAGCCTCCCAGTGCTAATACTCAGCCCTGCTTCTGCTCCCACAGGAAAGCGGACGAATGAGACAACAGCAGCCAAGCGGTTGCGGCTGGACACTGGGCCCCAGAGCCTGTCTGGGAAGTCCACCCCTCAGCCCCAGTCTGGGAAATCCACCCCCAGCAGCGGGTAAGTTGGCGAGGACAGCAGGGACAGGATGTGGGGTGCTAGCAGGGAGGGCCTCCCACTCACCTCCTGGATCTCCACTGGGCTCCTCAGGGATGTGCAGGTGACTGAGGACGCTGTGCGCCGCTACCTGACACGGAAGCCCATGACCACCAAGGACCTGCTGAAGAAGTTCCAGACCAAGAAGACGGGGCTCAGCAGCGAGCAGACAGTGAATGTGCTTGCCCAGATCCTCAAGCGCCTCAACCCTGAGCGCAAGATGATCAACGACAAGATGCACTTCTCCCTCAAGGAGTGAGGGGCTGGCCCCCACCCGTCTGCCCAGTAAATGAGCTCTAGTTGCCAGAAGTTCCTGGATTCTTGAGTTCACACTCACTGCCATAGGTCCAGCTGCCCATCTGTCTCCCTGCTCCCTGACTCCCAGGAGCAGCATTAAAAAGAATGGAAAAACCCAAACTGGTGTTCTCCTCAATTTACTTCTCTCATTCCCCCCTCCTCTCCTCTGGAATCTCTTTAGGTGTCTCATAGAACTTACTTTATACCTGGGGTGAGTTCTTCAGTTCTGCCTTGCACTTTGCAGGGTGCAGTTTATCCACCACTAACCCACTAAGTACTTGGTTTCTTTTTCACATCAGCTGGTTTGTGTTGTGTTTTGCCCTTAATGTTTTTCATTCTTTCACATTTTCATTTTGAGCATCTTGTCTTACAGTTTCCGTCACACACACACACACTAGCACCTGAAGCTTATTGGCATCCTGCTCTATCTTCTGACGACTCTTTGATCAGTTGTTTTGCAATCTCAGATGCGGGAACTGGAGGCCTGCTGGGGCTCCATCTGTGGGACTCCTGGGTGGTCTACTTTGCAGTCTAGCCCCTCTAGATGGTTTTTGCCTTTGCTCCTACCAGGTGTCCCAGGAGTCCCAGCCTGCACCCACTTGGGGCTCTGAGCCCAGGGGCTCTGTCCCTCCAGGGCAGTGAAAACCCAAACCCCTTTTATTGTTGATGTTGGTATCTGGGCTGGGTTTTCAGCTCTCCAGTGATGTTTCTGGGTCTTCCCTTACACACTGGTTATACATTTATTTTTTCCAGCTTTGCTAGGTGTTCTGTAGTGGGAGGACTGTGCACGGACAAGAATGCTGCTGGAAATGAAATTGGCAGCAGGTGCTGCTTTTGAACACCCATCCTGAGTGTGTGAGTTTCCATCTTGCCCTTGGCTGGAAACTGCAGGTGGAAAACTCTTCCCCACCCAGTTCCACAGGACCTTGGCTGTCAAACAGGAATGCCTGAGATATAAGGCTAATTCCTAGGAATGTCCCAGGTCTGTCCAACCTCCCCCCTCCCTTACTTCCGCCAGGCCTTTTTGGGGCAGCAGGAAGGAAGCCCTCACCCCTTGACCCAGCAGTTTCACCCCTGCATTTGTGGCCATGCAGACTGGTCTAAGGCCTCCTCCCTAGGCCAGGACAGTGCCTCAGTGGTTATGAGCAGGGCCTTTGGTTCATTGGGATCTGGGTTCATATTCTGTCTGTGTTTAATTCTTGGTGACCTTGGACAAGTGACTTTTTTGCCTTCTGAATGTAGTCTCAAAGACTACAGTAAGAACAACCACACCAAATTATTGAAGCAATCCCTGTATGTGCACTTCCAGTCACTTCTGGTCTTGCTGATGCAAACAACCAGCAGCAAATAGACCTGCGCTTGTGTCTTTGCTCACCTGTGAAGGACAGGTTCCTGAAGCAATTTCGTTTTTTCTTTTTAAGGGATGGGATGTGCAGTTTGAGTAACAAATGCTCAACTGCTAGCAGCTTACACCCCACCCACAGCATGAGGGTGTGCCTGTGGCACACATGCACCCCAGCCATGCAGAAGCAAACCTTTGACTTTTACCAGTGTTGGGTGCCAAGGCTCACTTGAGTTTTAACTCAGTCTCACCTGGGTGAGGTTGAACACATCTTCAAACATGCAAAAGCTATTTGAATTTCCTTTGCCCCAAAAGCTCTCCCAAGCTCAGTGCCAGGCACCATGTTGAACACTAAATGACTGTCTTCAGAACCCCATGTGAGAGGGAATTTGATTGGCCTCCTTTCATAGATGAGGGACAGAGTCTCACTTCCCAGTGGCCGAAGGGGCTAGGTGTGGAAGTCATTGTGACTTGCAATTGCCTCCAAAACTCCAAGACCCAGTGGGAGTCAGCCTCCCCCCTCACTCTGGTGCCTGGGACACCAGGACAAAGCTGAGGTCTCTGGGTCCTCAGGTGGGACTTCTAGAGACTGGAGTCCTGCAGGGTGAACTTCCTGCCCCTTGTGTCCCAGCCTTTGGCTATGCTGAGGCCTCTCCCTTTTCCTGTTTTGACACTGTCTCAGCCAGGCCCATAGACAGGGGCATGATGCTTAATCCTCCAGGCAGGAACCATGAAGGAGGAGTCCCCATTAGCTAATTCACCTGCCAACCCACCTCTTCTCCACACACATGTCTGTTCCACCTGGTGCCCAATACAGGGGCTCCTGAGCCTCGCACCCTGCCTGAGTGGTGAGGGACCCCACTGGGGGACCCACAGAACCGCCCCCCCCACCTCTCTTTCCAGACGGCAGGTGGGGCCAGGACCCTGGTGTCTCACCCTGGGCTTGGCCCTGGCTGCCGCCACAACTCTCGTAAATCAGGGGATGGAGGGAATGTCGGAAATGGGTCTGTGGAATGTCTGGATGTGGGGGTGAGCCCTTAACTCCTAGAAGGACAGAATGAGGGGCAGAGGAAGCCAGCCTGCCTAGGTCTGAGGGTATGAGACAGGCTGGTGGAGAACATGGGGTCCTTGTGCCCATGCAGCAGCCGGCAGTGAAGAGGTTATTTTCCAGCCCAGATGAGGATAAATTGAGGGTGCAGGGCATCCCCACCCTCAGGACCTGCTCATCACAATGGCCACAGGAAGAGCCCTGCTCAGCTCTCTGCTGCTCCTGTCCCTGCAGCTGGGCCTTGGCAGGGCCCCCGATGCTCCAGATGCTCTGGTGGTAGAGGGAGAGCTCTCATCTGAGCCAGCAACAGCCATGGGGACCTGGAGGCCACAGCTGGGTAAGGACCCGCAGGACCCTGTGTGATTCCCTAACTCCTTCCTGGCCAACCCTTGCCCCCTGTCAGCTGCCCCTTGTCCCCTCCAGGTGCACGCCTGCGCAGAGCCCCGGCTGGCCCTTGCCAGCTGTGGAGCTTAGCCCTGCCGGTAGCAGATCTGGGCCTAGGCTATGCTTCAGAGGAGACGATCATCTTCCGCTACTGTGCTGGCAGCTGTCCCCGAGGCACCCACACTCAGCACAGCCTGACGCTGGCCCACTTGCGGAGCCAGGGCAGAGCACGTGGTGGCCCTTGTTGCCGGCCCACCCGCTACGCTGACGTGGCCTTCCTGGATGACCACCACCACTGGCAGTGGCTACCCCAGCTCTCGGCAGCTGCCTGTGGCTGCAGTGGCTAAGAGTGCCTGGCCTGGGGCCCTGCAGGCACACCAGGAGTCCCCTGACTTATTTACTGAAGACTTGGCTGCTGAGATGAGAAAGTGGAGGCAGCCCCCCAGGACTGCTAGCAAAGAACATAATAAAGAAAATTGCCTCCGAGGCCTCGTGATTTTGTGTTCATTGGGGTGCACGCTGACCCTGCCACCTTAGCTCCCAGTTGGTGGGCAGGTGCGTCCTGGGCTTCCCTTGTAGACCCCAGCCCCAGCAAACAGCCAGTGCAAGGAAGGCTGCCTTGTCCATTCTCTAGCTTTATTCACAAACATGTCTCTAAGAGGCTGGGAGAAGGGCCTAGGGGTCAGCAGGCTGGAGAAGGCTTCCCGGGCTCCCCTGGCCCCATCCCCTCTGGGAGGGAGCGGCAGATGATAGAGATGCGTCGGCCCCGAGGTACCCGACGTTCCCCAAAAAAAGACTCTTCATCCTGAAGGATCTCATGGGAGAAGTCATAACGGGCCGAGTCTCTGCAAGAGAAAACAGGCTGTGGCTGAGTGGGGTAACGGTAACCCTGTTCTAGGCTGGGTGAGTGTCTGCTGTGTAGGGGATGATAAGTGTTTTCTGTGAGGACTGAATGAGAGATGGTGCTTGGAAGGGCTGGCTAGTTTGACCAGTGACTAGTGGGGTGGGGGCTCCTTGGCTGGCAGTACCTAAGGATGTACAGGGAGCCTGGCTCCAGCAAGAGTTCTAGCCACTCCCTTGGCTCCTGGGTGTGCACCAGCCGCATGACACTGGGCGAGAGCAGGGACAGGCCAGCGATAGTAGCTCCGCAGAACTGGAAGAGGGCACAAGGTGATGGGTCAGGCTTTGGCCCAGCTAGCCCATCCCCAGCTGGGAGCTCCAAGATGCTGGCCTCTGCCCACCTTGACGCTGTCCACATGTGGCTTGATGTAGCCCCGAGGTTCCAGGTCCAGCACATGCACCGAGGATAGCAGGGTCTGGCCAGGGCCAAAGGCAGCTGCCTGCACACGCTGTAGGATGGCCCGGCTTGCCTCTGACCAGCGCGACTTTTCTGTCTCTCGGAAGCCGTGGATAGCCTGCATAGAGCTCAGGTCAAGCCTGGAAACTCCGTTGGGGGCGGGGAACAGAAACCGAGAGTCGGAGGGACAGAGCGCGGAGCAAAGGTCTGGTTTTCCCAGCACGACTCTTGACCTCACCTTCAACTCACAGACTTTGTCATAACTAAACCATAATCCTGGGTCTCAGATCCTGACCCCTGCCCCACCTTGTTTGGCCCCAGTCTTTTGTACTCAGCCTCGGGCTCCCGTTCAGCACCAATTCCTGTCCCCAATACTGGCCCCGCCCCAATATTCAATTTTGTGTCAGTCTCCGCCCCCAACCTATTACCCTCCCTCATCTCGTTCCATCTTTCCCTAACCTTGGTCCTGCATCCTAAACACCCCTCAGTTCCAGCTCCTGCCTCCAGGTATGGATGGCCCTGTCCTTCATCTTCTAAGTGCATTTTCTGCCCCCAATGACCCCAAGCTTCAAGTGTCTGTCCCTATTCCCAAGGTCCTGTCCCCAGACGTAGCCCCGCCCCACCCAGCGCCCCAGTCCCCACTGTAGCCCCGCCCCGATACTCGAGTCCTGGGTACCGCCCCCATCTTCGCACCGCCCCATTCCAGAGCTCCACTAGCGTCCAGGCTCCCAACGTCCCAGACTCCGCCTTGGACGTGGCTCCGCCCCCAAGGCGGCCTCACCGCATCCCAATGGTCGAATTCGTAGCGGCGGCGGCGCAGCTCGGGCTCAACTTCGCGGCTCAGCGTCTCTTCCTCCGCCGCGCTCAGGAAACCGGGCCGTACCACAGCCGCGTCCCGCAGGCGTTTCAGCACGGCTGGGCCCGAGCCCCGCACCCAGCTAGGCCCGGGCAATGTTCTTAGTGCCAACCACCCGCTCCCGGTCATAGCCTTGGAGCGGAACCGGCCAGGGTCAGGGTGACGCCCCCGCCCCAGAGCCTTTAGGTGCGGCTGCGCCGAGTCCCTCCAGCGATTGGCTTCCTGGCCATCCCGCCTTCTCACTCAGCAGGCTTGGCTCTGCTTCTCTAGATATTGACTCCTCCCAGGACCTGCCTCTTTTCCCGCCTATGGGCTGTGTCCTTCCGTAGCTTAAACAGTTGGCTGTCCCGCAGGTCCGTTTTCAGGGGCAAAGGCAGGAGCTGGCCTGGGGTAGAGGTTAGACAGCAGTAGAATATGGGCCAAGGCCGATGTTATAGAGTCGGCGAGGACTAGAAGTTGAGGGTGGAGAACAGACTGAGAGGAAGGGGTCAGGGGAGTGACGTCAGGCTACCAATATGGAACCAAGTTTGCAGTTAGGGGTTACCGCCAAAGGTCAAGGCCAGGCATCCCCTATTTACCCTTCTCTATGGATTATTCCCATTCGCAAACTGGCTGGTTTTCACCTTATAGACAAAATAAAAACAAACTCTTCATGATAGAATTGGTATATCGCCATTTTGCAGCCTTTATTGGAATATATAGTGTATCTAGACGAGGATTTTCATCGGCTCCTAACTTCGCGAAAAGAGAGACAGCTGGACTTTGTGTTTCCTGATGGAAAACGAGTACACACCCCCAGCTAAGAGGTCACTTGCCAAAAAGTGGACCCTGAATCCAATTATATTTCTCTAGATTTATACTCCAAGTTACAGGAAATACCTAGGATAGATGTCACCACCTTTCTTGACCCAATCATCAAAATCCAAACTGCAAGTCCACAAGATAAGCAATGCTGTTTCTCCAACAAATGAATCTCAAGAAAAAAGAAGAAAAGGAAGAGTTTGAGAGAGAGAGAGATTAAGGGGAAATCTGCAGTTACAAGAGCCCACTCGTTGCAAAAAAAAAAAAAAAAAAAAAACCCCAAAAAACTAGAAAAACAGACTGGGTTGGTTATTTGTAAGTATTGTAAATTTTTGTAAGTATTGAAATTTGGACACTGGTTGGATATTTGTAAGTACTGTAATATTTTTAGACTCGAAAGTGGTATTGTGGTTGTCTTTTTAGGGATTCCCTATCCTTTTAGACATACCGAAATATTTACAAATGTATTGAAAACTGAGATGTGCTTCAATGTAATCCAGGGAAGTTGGGGACAGGGAGGGACAAGTCACATTTAGCCATGATTGGTAATTGTTGAATTGGTGTTAAGGGGACATGAGGTCTCATTATCCTATATTTTCTACTTTTTGTTTATATTTAAAACTGTCCAGAATGAAAAGTTCAGCCAGATATAACCAATGAAAACAGCCAAATTAAAAAGCCCTCTGGGCCCTGGCTGGAGTGGCTGAGTTGATGGCTGTTGTCTCACAAACCAAAAGGTCCCAGGTTCAATTCCTGGTCAGGTTTGGGTTTGGACCCTCGTTGGGCACGTGCAGGAGGCAATGGATTGATGTTTCTTTCACATCAATGTTTTGCCTTCTCCCTTCCTTCCCTTCTCTCTGGAATCAATAAAAGTGGAGGGGTGGGGGGAGTTCTCTGAATTTAAAAAAACATGAAATTCACCCCGATTCCCTGTCTAGCCCCAGCCCCATGTTCTCTGCTCTCCTTTACAGCAGATTTTCTTAAAAGACTTGTCTGGCTCCAGTATTTTATGGCCTGGTTTTTCTGGGCCCCCACAACACCAGAGGTGCTTATTTGAGACCACTTACTGACTTCCAGCATGCCAAATCCAGTTGCCAGTTCTCAGCCTGGCCACTAATTCATTGACAAGCTGATGTGTCCTACATTTTTATTTCCAACCCTGACCCCAGACTGACCCACCCCCTAGGATATCTGAGGTTCACCCAACATTGAACATAACGTCCAAAATCAGCTTCTGATCGTGGCCCCCAAACTGGATCCTCCCAACAGCCTTCCTGCCTTAGTTAACAACTCTCCAAATTTATATTTGCTTTGGGCCATCCTTGTCATTTATTAAGATTACTTTATCTCATGTCCCACCTGTTAGACCTGCCTTTTATTTATTTTTTTAAATTATTTTATTTTTTAAATATATTTTTAAAGGTTTTATTTATTTATTTTCTAGAGAGAGGGGAAGGGAGAAAGGGAGAGAAACATCAATGTGTAGTTGCCTTTCACGCACCCGTACTGGTGACATGGCCTGCAACCCAGGCATGTGCCCTGACTAGGAATTGAACCAACGACCCTGTGGTTCGCAGTCCAGCACTCAAACCACTGAGCCACACCAGCCAGGGCAGCCCTGCCTTTAAAACCTGGCTGGGCCCTGACTGGTGTGGCTTAGTAGATTGAGCATTGTCCCACAAACCAAAGGGTCACTGGTTCAATTCCCAGTTGGAGCACATGCCTGAGTTGCAGGGATGGGCAACCAATCCATCACATTGATGTTTCTATCTCTTTCTCCCTCCCTTCCTCTCTCTTTAAAAATGAATAAATATGGCAACCACCATGTATTTTCAGGCAACTAAGTTAGGGGCTGCCTTTTTGGCCTTGCCCTTGGAATTGAAGAACCATGGAGCACACCCACAGCCAGCCCTGTCACCTCAGCAGAAATAAAGCTTTGTTAATGTAAAAAAAAATAAAAAATAAAAAAATAAAACCTTAAAAAATCTAAAAAAAGGAAAGTTAACTTAAAAAAAAAAACACAAAAAAAACTGGCTGGAATCTGACCTCTCACCACCCAGTTGGGTCTTCAGTGTTCACCTGGGCTATTCTAACAGTCTCCTAACTGGTCTCCAGGTTTCTGAGCTTGTTCCACCTCTCTGTGGGAGCCATAGGCATCCTTTTCCTCCCTCTTCTCAAAACCCTCTGTGGTTCACCTCCCTCCTTGCTAAGACCTGCCAGGCCTTTTGAGATCTGCACTCCTTTCTGCTCTGTCTTCTCCACTCTAGCCTTATGGCTCCTCCCAGGTGCTAGGCAGCCCTGTCTCAGTGCCATTGCACTCAATAAGCCCTGTGCCTGGATGGCTGTGTCCCAAGATAGTAACACGGCTCCCTCCCTCACCTCCTTCAGGTTTTTTCTCAAGTGTCACCTCAGCAAGGCCTTTGCTGGCCACCCCATCTAAAACTATCTGACACACACTCTGCATACTTCTTTCCTTGATTTCAAACTGTCTACCCCCACAAGAATAAGCTTTTTGAGGCCCTGGCCAGGTATCTCAGTGGTCTGGAGTGTCATCCTGATATGCTGGGGTTGTGGGTTCAGTCCCAGCTGGAGCACATGCAAGAATCAACTGCTGAAAGCATGAATGGGTGGAACGGCAAATCAATGTTTCTCTTTCTGCCTCTCTCCATTTTGCTGTCTAAAATCAGTAAATTAAAAAAAAAAAAAAAGCTACTTAAAAAGAGTTCTTTGAGCCATGGCTTCTGTCTCAGTAGATTGAGATACTGGCCTGAGAACTGAAATATCACTGGTTCGATTCTGGTCAGGGCACATGCCTAGGTTGTGGGCCAGGTTCCCAGTTGAAGGTGTGTGAGAGGTGACTGATCCATGTTTCTTTCTCACATCGAGGTTTCTCTCCCTCTCTTTCTCCTTCCCCTCTCTCTCTAAAAAAAAAAAAAAAAAATTCTTTAAGGACAGTGATTTTTTTGTTTTCTTCATGATGTGTCCATGGCCTCTAGAGCAGTGCCTGGAATCGCACATATGCTCAGTTGAGGTTGTTGAAACTGAGGAGCTGAAGATCAGAGCCTTGGGGTCAGGGCCAAAGCAGAGGGAAGTATATATGCATGTGTGGTGGTGGAGCAGGGAAGGAAGGAGCCACAGAAGGGCAGCAAAAACTACAAAGATTTAATTTAAAATCACATTGTCTCAGCCACAATACCCACCATTAGGGGCATCCCCAAGTCCAAAGGTCCTCAGGGGCTCCTCCAGGCCCAGCAGCAAGGGTCCAGCAGGGCAGCAGCCACAGCTTCTGGCCCCTCAACTTTTCTCTGGAGAGTGAGGTCCACTCAGGTGCTCACTGGGGCAGGTTCTGCTGCTGTCACCGCTGCCACAGGCTCCTTCTGCACTAGCTCAGGTTCATCCTCACCATCCTGAGGTGGGTGCACCAGGACCTTGTCTAAGATTCCAAACTCCTGGGCTTCCATGGGGCTCATGTAGCGGTCTCTCTCCATGGCTGACTCTTGGGGGTGGGGTGGGGTGGGGTAGGGTTGGGAAGCGGGAAGCAAGACGTATGGTTAAAAGCAGAAACCTGGGGCTAGGTTTGGGTTTTTTTTTGCCACTTTTCCCCTGTGTGACCTTGGCCTTCTTTGCTTTGTGCCTGTTTCCCCATTGCTAAAATATCTATTTCAATTTTTATTTTTTTACTTGTTATTAATGGGTAACAATCTGGGAAAGGGCATGAATAAGTGGAATATGTGATGAATTTCAGACTGAACATACCCACATGGCCAGCACCCAGATCAAAAAATGGGGCATGGCCAGGTTCCCAGAAACCATGCCTGGGCCCACTTCCTATCATTAAGTCCTGCCCAGGAGTAACCACTGTCCTAACAGTGGCCTAACAGTTATGCCTATTTTGTCTTTAAATATGTGGAATCATAGTGCTCACTTTTTTTTCCATCCAGCACTAGGTGTCTGAGATTCATCCAGGCTGCCGTGTCATTGTGGGCCATCTCTCGCTGCTCTATGGTATTCCACCATGTGAATGAACCACCACCAATGCACGCATTCTACTGCTCTGGGCATCAGGGTATTTCTCTGTTTGGGGCTGATACAAAGAGGACTGCCGTCAGTAATCCTATCTGCATCTTTGGTGGACACAGCACTCAGTTCTCTCGATTATATGCTGAGCTGAGCTGGGAGCAGGTATCCCCAGGATCTTTTCGTACGTTTAACCTTAGCCAGTAGCGCCAAACAGCTGGACTTAGGAAGCTGTGGTTGGAGCCTCAGTGGCTATACCATTTTCACTATGGCTTGCTGTGGATGAGTGTTCCAGTTTCTCCTCATTCTTGTCAGCATTTGATGTTGTCAGTATTTTATATTTTAGCCATTCCAGTGGATTGAAAGGGTATCTTGTTGTGGCCTTAATTTCTTTTCCCTCATAACTTATGATGTCATGATTAAACAGCATCACTAAAGATGTTGAGCATCTTTTCTTATGTTTGTTGGCTACTTGGAATATTCTTTGTTAAAGACCTTTCAACCTGTTTCAATGAAGTTTTTGAGAATTCTATAAAATGGTTTTTTTAAAGTGCTCACAACAGGGGACGGTTAAAATTCTCAATGAGGCCCTGGCTGGTGTAGCTCAGTGGATTGAGCACGGGCCTGCGAACCAAAAGGTGGCTGGTTTGATTCCCAGTCAGGGTACCTGTCTGGGTTGCAGGCCAGGTCCCCAATAGGGGACGCATGGGAGGCAACCACACATTGATGTTTCTCTCCCTCTCTCCTTCCCTTCCCCTCTCTCTAAAAATAAATAAATAAAATCTTAAAAAAAAAAAAAAGTTCTCAGTGAGGGTGATCCTATTCCCCAGGGAACACAGGGCAATGTCTGGAGGCAGTTTAGGTTGTCATAATTGGAGGGTGTTTCTGGCATCAAGTGGGTGGCAGCCAGGATGCGCAGCTCAATACCCTACAGGGCACAGAGAATGACGGCCCCCACCAGAGAATGACTGACCCCGAGTGTCAACAGTACTGAGTTTGAGAGGCCCTCGCCTAGTGCAAGGCCTGACATATCTGTGTTGATTCAAATAAAGGGGAACAGCACGGGGTCTGCCTGGGGCAGGGCACTCACCAATCACCTGCAGGCTCTGTTTGGTGTGCTTGGCATAGATGTTGTAGAGCTGCTTTTTGAGTTTCATGATCTCCTCTGCCTGAATGGCGATGTCTGTGGCTTGGCCCTGGGGGACGTCCCAAGAAGAGAAGGTTGGAACCAGTGTCAACCACTAATGGGGAGGCTGGAGTTGGGGGACTTGGGAGCCCCCTTTGGACTTTGGACTGCCAGTGTTCAGGCAGGTGGGACAGGGCGTTGTGAGTCCCTCCACATCCTGCTTCATTCTCACCACCATCAGGAAGGCTTCCTGGATTAAATATATATTTCCTATTTTCTGTATCTGGACCTTGTTAACCCAGAAGAATGGTCCCTCCCACAGTAGCTAATTCCTAGAGATAGCAGATAGCTCACCTAAAGGCACACCTTTCATGTGCAAACCAGGCAGTCCACAGCCCACATCCCCACCACCTCCTATGGGGATTCTGAGCCACTATCCTGCTGCCCCAGTCACCCCAGAGCTTGTTGCAGTTATTCAAACTAGCCAATCTTAAGCCTGTGTATTTTGCCTTGCCTCCAGTTTTTCCCGCAGAAACTACAATAAAGGCTCTTGCCATGTTTTATTCCTGCTCCCTCCACCGCCTCACCAACCCTGATACTTCCCTGTGTGGCCCTGCCATAGCCTGGCACACCCCTTCTTCTTGGAAACTATTAACTTTCAATAGCAGTCATCTTCTGTTGACCTCACTCTACATGAATAATAATAAACCCTACATTTTAAAACGCTGACAACCCCCACAGGAGTTTCGTTTAGTCAGTCCTTCTGTCTAGACCACTGTCATCTGTCCCTGAAGCAATTCACAGGCCCTGGAACTCACCCGGGCGCCCCCAGAGGGCTGGTGGATCATGATGCGTGAGTTGGGGAGTGAGTGGCGCATGCCTGGGGTGCCCGCGGCGAGAAGCAGGGAGCCCATGCTGGCAGCCTGGCCCACGCACCACGTGCAGATGGGGTTCAGGATGTACTGCATTGTGTCGTAAATGGCCAGGCCCGAGGTCACCATGCCGCCTATGGGTGGGGGTGCGAGTT
The DNA here is from genome assembly GCA_004027475.1 of Anoura caudifer. Classification (NCBI taxonomy): domain Eukaryota; kingdom Metazoa; phylum Chordata; class Mammalia; order Chiroptera; family Phyllostomidae; genus Anoura; species Anoura caudifer. The sequence continues at coordinate 25,331 of PVKU01006166.1, forward strand.
AGGGGCTGTGCCAGCTCCTCCTGCCGTCCTTTCCCTGTTGCAGCCCCTCTTCCTAGGGAGGACTAGTGTGGGTGCAGCCCTTTAAAGTAGGGTCTGCAAATACCTCGGGGCAGGGGGCCAGGAGGTGACAGAAACAGGTGACACAGGCCAGGTGGGAGCAACATGAGAGTGCTTGCTCTGCAGTGAGCTGACTGTTGCCACATGTGCATGTGGGCCCAGGGCAACCAGACCTGCCACATTTTGAAGAGACACTGGAGAGTGGGAGAGGTGGTGGAAGAGGTGGTGGGAGAGAGTGGCTGAGGGTGAAGCCCTGGAAGCAGCCTGCCTGGGTAGGACCCGGGCTGAGCAATCTGTCCTCTGTGTGGCCCAGGTAAGTTACTCAGCCTGTTGGAGCCAGTGTCTCCTAGATTGTGGTAACTAGTACCTACCATGTGAGGTTGCCATTGGACCAAATAAGTTAAGTGCATATAAAGTGCTTAGAAAAGCGCTTAGCACAGTAAGCACTCAGTCAAGATTAGTCATTCTTTTTTGAGGGGGAGAGGGTGGTGGTGGTGGAATCTACCAATTTTAAAATGTTGACAACTACATCAGGTTGGCAAAATGTTGTGTGTGATCAAGAAAAATACCATATGATTTTATTTGTATGTAGAATCTAAAGAACAAAATAAACAAGCAAAACAGAAAAAGACTCAGATACAGAGAACAGAATGAGGGTTGCCAGAGCGGGGAGAGACGGGGGACTGAGTGAAAAAGGTGAAGGGATTAAGATGTGCAAATCAGCAGTCATGAAATAGTCACAGGGATGTACAGTACAGAATAAGGAACACAGTCAATGTGATTGTAATAATTATGTATGATGCCAGGGGGATACTAGAGTTATCAAGGGGATCACTTCCTACATTACATAAATGTTTAACCACTATGCTGTACACCTGAAACAAATAAAAATAACATTGCATGTCAGCAGTAACTGAAAAAGAAAAAACGTTTTCTGTGATCAAAGAAGAAAGTTCAGCTGAATATTTGTGAACCTAGACTCAAAAGCAAGGGACAGATAGTTTTGCAAGGTTTCAAGACACTTTTGGAATTCTGAAGGGAACTTTGAATCTCTCTTTCTCCAGAGAGAGAACATCCCTGATGAGGTGGGGGTGGGAGTCTGGGTCCCCTGATTCAACCAGTGTATCCACAGGTTGCCCTTTGCACTTAGGTAGCCCCCCCCCGCCCCCCGCTGCTCACCAGGGCTGTTGATGTACATGTGGATGGGCTTCTTGTTGCTCTCGGACTGCAAGAACAGCAGCTGAGCGATAACCAGGCTGGCCACACTATCATCGATCTGCAAGTGGGGAGGATGGGGTTGTCCCCAGATTAGGGTGGGGGGTAGGGGGAAGGGCTAAGAGAGGTGGGTCCTGGCGTGGCTGAGGATGAGTCAGGGAACCAGGTAAGACTGGCCAGGAATAATTCAGGATTCAAGAGGGGATGTGGGGGAGTGGATGAAACAAAGGAAGTTTGGGGCACAGAAAAGGGGGAGAGAGTGGGTCAGGAAGGCTGAGGGACTGGAGTCCAAGAATGGGAACAGGATCATAGCTGTAGGAGGGAGTCAGAAATCAGGGAGAAGCGGGTTTGAAGAAGGGGTCAGGAGGGAAAGGCCGGGGGGGGGGCGGTATTGGGGGCCAGGGGGAGTCAGAAGGCTTATGTGCAACGAAGGGGTTGTCAAGTTGTGACCACAGAGGAGCCCAGAGAGCAAAGTCAAGTGGGAAAGGTCAGGGGGCCAAGAGGGTTCGAGGAGAAGGGGCGCTTAGGGTCCCGGCAGGCGCAGGGGACTCAGCGGGCCGGGTGCTCACCGGGCCCATGACACACACGATACGCTCCCGCAGCAGCCGCGAGTAGATATCATAGGCGCGCTCGCCGCGACCCTAGAGGAGAAAGAGGTTTGGGTCTGGGCCGACAGTGCCCCCAGCCCGAGCCCTAGGCCGTGTTTTCGGCGGTCGCTATACCGTCTGCTCCACCACGATGGGAATGAGCGGGATAGCCCGGGCCGCCGTCACGTGCAAGCTCCGCTGTAGGGCCAGACCTGTCTGCGGCGTCCGCCGTGTGCGGAGGCGAGCGGGGAAGCGAGGCCCCAACGCGGGGCACCTGCCTGACGCCAAAAGGGTTCCCCGCACCAATATTCCGTGCCACATCCTGCCGCAGCTCGGTCCCGGCCTCCGTCCGAAGGCAGAACTACAACTCCCGGCGTCCTTTGCGACCACGGCACTATCTCACTACACCGCCCACTTTGAGGAAGCTGGGCGGGCACGTTCAGGGGCTGGGCGGAGCCACGGAACGATGTGGCGTTCAGGAGAGGCTGGAGAGGTTGCAAAACCTGTAGTTCGAGTCCCTTTCCCGACTAATTTGTCATTATTTTCTGCTGCTCATTACTTATTTTAAAAATTGACATTCGACTACCGGTACGAACGTTAGTGGGATGGATCCGGATCTCGGGGAAAAAAAAATCGGCACTGTGCTCACTTAGCCCTGGCCTTGGCAACCTTCCAGTCTGGTGGGTTGTCTTTTACCGAGACCTTGGCATTCATCTATGGTCAAGTGTGGGATAGAGGGAGGGAGTCCAGGTGTGGGAGCCCGAGGGTAGGCTCAAGGACTGATGTACTGTGTAATCTTAGGAGCATTGCTTAACCCCTCTGTTCCTGAAGTTTCTCATCTGGAAGATGGCCATGATCAATCTCAGAAGGAACAATGTAAGGATCTGTTGTTGAAGCTGCATATTGAAGGCACCTTAGTTCAAATCTTTATTCCACTACTTACTAGTCGTTTGTCCCTGACCGTCAGTTTACATTTGTGAAATGGGGATTATGATAACCATGTCCTTGGAATGGGGTCTGGAACACAATTAAGTACTAAACTTGTATTAGCTATTGCCCTAGCCAGTATAGCTCATTTGGCTGGGCGTTGCCCTACAAACCAAAGGGCCGCAGGTTCAATCCCTGAGGATCCGGCCCCCAGTTGAGCCATGTGCAAGAGACAACCATTGATGTTTCTCACATCAGTGTTTCTCTCCTACTCTTTCTCCCTCCCCCCTCTCTAGAATCAATACAAAGAAAAAATTAGTTATTAGTGTGATGTGCGTTAGTTACTGATGTGCTGAATCATGGAACCATAGGATTCCAAGAAGTCCTCCCAGATGAGGGTCTGTTTGAAGTGCGTTTTGACAATATCGAGGTACTGGACTCTAAACTCAGTGCTGGGTGCCCTAGGTAAGGGTAATTTTGTGTCTTCCATGCCCACAGGGGATCCCGGTCTGATGGGAAGATAGAGTAGGACCCAGACACTTCCCCTGCTATGGACCCAGGGGCAAGACAGAGGGAAGGACATGGCAGTGGAAGAGTTTGGTGGCACTTCTGGCAGAAGGCCCAGATATAGGCCTGCAGGGGGTGGTGGACGATAGAGGAAGCAGGCATTTTGACACTGGGAGTGGTGTCTCCCCAGCGAGGACTGAGAATGTAGGTGGGTAGCGCAGGCTGTCCTAGTTTCTGCTATGAGTCAGGTGGGTGGCCCTGCCCAGCTGGTTGCCTTAGGGCCTGAGCTCCCACCCTGCCCTAGGGAGAAGGGCCATCAGCTGTCACCACCCCTGCATCCTTCCCCTCAACATTTCACCACACCCCCTGCCCTCTCTACCTCCCGTATATCTGCTCTACCTATCCAAAGTTCAACTACTCTTCACCTCTTTTATCTTGTCGACACCCTCAATAATGCATTCACAGGTGTTCAAACTTCTCTCTTGTCTGGTGGCCCAGTTACTTCTTCATTCAGTAGCCTGAGTGATCCTCAGAAAAGCTAATTGAACCATGTCCCTTCCTTGCCCAAAACCCTCCCCTTGGCTCCCATTCTGCTGTCTTCCAACCTTATCTCTTTCCACCTCCCCGGTGGTGACACTGGATATTTTTCTGTTCCTCAGACACGCCAAGCCCCATACAACCACTTAGCCTTTTCTTGGGTCCTCTCCCTGAATTTAGCTCCTGAGCCTCCACTGAAATGCCAACTCCTTAGAGAAGCCTTTCCTGATCCCCCTTGCTAGAATGTTTGCCTTGTTTAATTGGCTATCCAAAAAAAAATTCCATTTATTCATTTGTTTTCTTCTTTATTGTCTGTAGAAGTGAGCTCTGTGAGGGCAGACACTCTGTGGTCTTAGTTCTGTGGTCCTTGGACACTGTTATCAAACCTGCCTGATTAGGACCCATGAGGAGGAATATATCTCATATAATGTCAGAGTACGCAAAAATGCAAAAGCTTTATGAAATTATATTTACCAGTACTTTGAGCAACGTCTTCTGATACTTCTATTTCATCCTATTTTATTCCATTTCATTTATATTAGGGTTTCTCAACCTTGGCACTAATGACATTCTGGGTTAGATGATTGGTTGTTGAGTGGGCTGTGGCTGTCCTGTGTCTTGTAGGCTGTTGAGCAGCATCCCTGGCCTCCACCAACTAGGTGCCAATAACATTTCTTCCCCCATCATAACAACCAAAAATGCCTCAGACTTTGCTAGGTGTCTCCCCACCCCCAGAGAGCAGAATTGCTCCAAGTTGAAAGTCACTAACTTAAAGTGGGTCATGGCTTGAACTGGGAAAAAAGGTAACTCTTGAACAGTGCATGACACATTGTAGACACCCCATAAATATTTAATGTTTATTTACTCTTCCAAACTTTGCTCAGTACATTCTCAATAGAGGAATTAATGAGTGAATGAATATCCTGGCTCTTGGCCACAACAGCTCATCCTACCAGTTTTAGGTCAGCACTCTATGATCAGAAAGGACCTCTGATCAGTTACCTTTTCTGAGATGAATATAAAACAGGCCTATTGAATTGATAGAAACTGAAAATTAAAAGAAAAAGTGGAAACACCAAGGACTGAAGAGGCTGTGCATAAATGGACACTCCAGTCCACAGCTCATGGCATTGCTCCAACTTCTCTGGAAACTGAGCTGACAGCAAATTTCAAATCCACACGGTCCACTTCTAGTTACTCATATTTAGGAAGTTGTCAAAGATGAACACCAAAATTTGTCCACAAAGCTGTTTATGGCAAAACGGTTTATACACCTATTTTTTCAGTTAGCTGTCACCATGTAACAAAGCACCCCTGTGCTTAAAGGTTGAAAACAACCACAGGTTATTGTTTCTCAGAATTTGGGAATCTGAACTGGGCTCCGTGAAGTGATTGTTCTTCACATGGGGTTTTCTGGGACTGGAATTTCGACAGTGAACATTCTTCAGTCACATATCTAGAGTCTCAACTGGGCTGCTTGGGCTTCTTCACGGTATGGTGGTCTTTACTTCTCACACAGCAACTGGCTTCCCAGACAGAGGACACAGAAGCTACCTGTCTTTTTAAAAGCGTGCCCTGCAAGTTACAGGGCCAAACCCAGATTTAAGGGGAAACAGACTCTTGGTGTGAGGAGTGGTGGGGGCATACGAGATGGAAGGAATTGGTGGTGGCTCTCTTTGAAGACAGTCTACCACACTCACATTAGCAAAAATTTGGAAATAAATGTCCAGTAAAAGGAGACTGATGAAATCATTTAAATTTCAAAATAAAAAAATTATCAAGTATCTCTATTGTGGAATATTACTGAGTACCTATTCTGGTCCAGGGTTTATTAGTAAGGTATGACTCTGAGAAGAGGGGAACCCTAAAGTACCAGCATCTTAGACAAGACAGAAAAGTTTTTCTCTTCAAGGAACAGCCTGTAGGTAGACATCAAGGGGGGCCAAGTGGCTCTCTACCAGGAGGGCCCTGGGGACCCTCTTCCAGCCCACACCTTAGCCATCCCTAAGGTAGAGCCCTCCTTGTTTTCAAGATCCTTCAAGATCCAAAATGGAGCTTCAATTGGCACATTTCTATCCCAAACACTAGATGGAGGAGGGAGGAAAGAAGAGGCAAAGGGCCCACCTGCCAGTCTTGAAGGAAAGCTGCTGCCCACCCCTCTGCTTACATCCCATTGGGCAGAATTTAGTCACGTGGCCACACCTTGCTGCAAAGGAGGCTGGAAAATTTGTTCGTGCAAGTGATATTTACTGAGCACCTACTATATGCACTACACTGGGATACAGTGGGACTAAAAGCAAACAAGCAAATATAAGGCAAAACAGACAAAAATCCCTGCCTTTGCAGAGCCTTATCTTCTGTCTCCATTTCTCTCTTCAAGGAAGAACTTGCCACCCAGATGAGGGAAGTATAATGAGAAGCAGTCTCCAGCTTCTACCTTTAGGGACAGTCTCAGTTCAGAGAGTCACCTCACTCAAGATCCCAGGCAGCCCACACTCAGTGACAGAGAGGCAGAGGAATAGTGACCGGCCCTTCTGATTTGGATGTGACACTGTGATAGAATTCACTGCAGTGTCCCCCACCAGTTGACCAGGCTTTGTCCAGCCTGAATCACAGTTCAACTTCACAGTCCCCTTTGCCCATTTCTTCTTCCTTTCACAGCTATCATCTGTAGTAAACATTGTGCACCCCAAACTCCATCTCACTGTCTGCTTCTGGAGAACCCAACCTGTGACCAAAAAAAGCCATCATTATTTTTTATAGCTGCATAGCATCCATTAAATAGGAGACCCATAATTTACTTATGCAGTCCTTTCTTGATGGATGGCTTCTTTGTAATGAAAGATTTGTCCCCCCTCTTATCAGAGTTTCTTTTAAAGGGACCCCTCTGCCTTGGAGAGCACTGGCTCAGTCCTTGACCTTTATCTACATGCCCTTGGTAATATCATCTGGTCTGCTGGCTTTAAATACCTGTGTGAAGACTATACTTTCAGGGATCATTTCTATAGTTTGTTAAACACCTATGTGCCCACATGCCTCCCAGGTTTCTCTCTTTCACACAGATAGCTCTCCAAACTCCAGACCTCCCTCCCTCACATCTCCCCTTGGATGTCTAATTAGGCACCTCAAAATGAACATGTTGGAAACAAATTACTGATTTTATCCTCACCCTGTGCATCCCTCCTTCACCCCCACTTGCTCACACTAAAAAGTGTGGAGTCATCCTTGATTTCTCTCTTTTCGTAGCACCCAAAATCCAACTTGTTGGCTAATCCAGTTGGCTTAACCTCCCCAGTTTACCCAGAACTCAGCCCTTCTCACCTGTCCATGCTGCCTCCCTGATTCAAGCCACCATCATCTCTTGCCTGGGCAATTGCAGTCACCTCCTCCCATTTGTCCCAGCTTCCACTCCTGCTCCCCTCTTGCTCCCCTGCAAATTATTCTTCTTGCAGTGGCCAGAGCAATCCTTTTAACACTTAACTGAGCCCTGGCTGGTGTACCTCAGTGGATTGAGTGCGGGCTGTGAACCAAAGGGTTGCTGTTCGATTCCCAGTCAGGGCATATGCCTAGGTTGTGGGCCAGGTCCCCAGTGGGGGCCATGTGAGAGGCAACCACACGTTGATGTTTCTCTCCCTCTCTCTCTCCTTCCCTTCCCCTCTCTCTAAAAATAAAGAAATAAAATATTAAAAAAAAAACCTTAACTGAGTCCATGTCATTATTTTTAGAATTCTTCTGCACCTCCCTGCCACACTCAAGTCAAAGTTCTAATACTAGCCTACAATTCTCTGCAAAATCTAATAACATGTCCCCTCCTGCACCATGACAGTCTGACTTCACCCCCTCCAATTCTCCCCTTCGCTCACTCCACTGAGGCCACACTGGCCTCCCTGCTGTTCCTCTAACTCGTTAGTTACGCACAAGCTTCAGGGCCTTTGCACTGGCTGTTCCCTCTGCTTGGAATACTCTTCCCTCAGATATCCCCGTGGCTCCCTTCTTACCTCCATTAAGTCCATACTCTTTCTCATCTTCTGACACCCCTAATTAAAACTACAACCCTACCCTCATCTCCCAGCACTGTATCCCTTTTCCCTGCTTTATTTTTTCTTTATAAAACTTAGTAGCATAGTATACCTCCCTACTCAAAGTCTGCTTCATGGGCCAGCAGCATTAATATCACCTGGGATCTTGTTAACACTGCAGACTCTTAGGTTCCACTCAGACCTGCTGAATCAGAATTTGCATTCTTAGCCCTGGCTGGTGTGGCTCTGGATTGAGTGCTGGCCTGTGGCCTGAGAACCAGAGGGTTATAGGGTTTGATTCCCAGTCAGGACACATGCTTGGGTTGCAGGCCATGTCCCCAGTAGGAGGTACACAAGAGGCAACCACAGATGGACATTTCTCTCCTTCTCTTTCTCCTTCCTTTCCCTTCTCTTCAAAAGTAAATAAAAGCTTTAAAAAATTGTGAATATATAAATCTTTAAAAAAGATAGCTCCTTTGCAGCAGCTATGTATTGCTATGTAACACATAATCTCATAATTTATTGGCCGAAAACAATAACATTAAACATTATCAGTAACAATAAACATTATCTCACATAGCTTCTGTGGGGTAGGAATCCAGGGGAAGCTTAGCCAGGTGCTCTGAATTGGGGTCTTTTATAAAGTTGGAGTCAAAATGTCCACCAGGGCTGTAGTCCTGTCTAAAGGCATGACTAAAGATGAAGGATCCACTTCTAAGACGGCTCACTCATGAGACCGGCAGGCGAAAGACAGGACAAGCTGGATGGCTTGCTATTGTCAGGAGGCTCCAGTTCTTCCCCTTGTGGGCCTCTTAATTAATTAGTGTCCTCACAACACGGTGTCTGGCTTCCCCCAGAGCAAGGGACTCAAGACAGCAAAGTGGAAGCTGTAATGTCTTACCTGACCCAGCTTTGGAAGTTACACATCTTAAAAGGTGGTCACCACACCCTTCCATTCAGGGACTTCATTTGCAGCATCCCTTGCACCTAGGGAGCCATGTGATACATTTTCACCAACGGACTTAGCAAGAAAATAATGTCTGATCCTTCCAAACTAAGGAGTCTGGGAAGCAAGTATGACTTCTCTGCTTTCTTTCTCCTTCCACCAGTTCTTGCAGCTGAATGCAGTGGCTTGAGAAAGACAGTGGAGCCACAGGAGCATCCTGGGAAGAGAGCCACCTACCAAATAGGAACAATTATTTTGGATTTTAGATGAGTGAGCAATGAACTTCAATCATGTTTGAGTCATCATACATGATTGAAGTTTGTTCATTGTGGCACCTAGTATTATCTAATTAATTCAGGAAAGAATGGATTTGGGGGAGTGAGCAAGAGGGGTTCAAAGTTTTCTGGCTGCAGCCGTTGGATACATGGAGGCTTCTTACTGACACGGGGTGTAGGTTTGGGGGAAAGATGAGCTAGTTTAGGGCAGGGTTTCTCACCCGTGGCACTATTAACATTTGGGATTGAATAGTTCTTTGCCGTGCGGCTGTCCTGTGCATTGTAGTTGCCGAGCAGCATTCCTGGCCTCTACCCGCTGGATACCAGTAGCATCCCTGATTGGGTCAACCAAGAATGTCTCTAGATATTGTCCAGTGTCCCTAGTTGAGAACTGCTGGCTTAGGGTCTGGTGAGTTTCAGCAGCCTGTGAATATCTAAGTGGAGATTTTTAGGAAGCTGGTGGCTCTGTATTCCGGCTCTCAGGGAGCACAGGAGCAGGTGAGGTCTCCCCTCCCCCACCCCACTCCAGGAATGGGTTAGGGTGAAAGGAGAGGAGACTGAGAAGACCAGTTAGAGAAGCAGGAGAAGAGTCAGGAATGGGGGAGGGGGGCAGTCATAGGTCCAAAGAAGAGAATGGATTAAGCAGGGGCACAAGCTGTTAAGATCAGCCATCAGTTTCAGAAGCATGAAATGCTTTGAGGAACCATTTTAGTGAGGAGAGGGAGAGGCGTTTATATGCGGTTCAGCAAGAATGACATTGTGCTTTGTTATTGATGTAGAAGGGTTCCCATGGTATAATTTTAAAAAATATTGGAATAAGACATTAACTCCGTAAAGTGCACCATCTCAGCTGTACAGCTCAATGAATTTTTTATGTGGGTGTACATCCATGTAACCAACACCACATCTAAGATCTAGAAAGTTCCTTCATGCCCCTTCTCAGTCAAGACACCCTGGACACTTCAAGACACCACCATTTTGGTTCTTTTGATGTAATTTCCAGGGGGAGAAATAAGCAGGTGATAAGACAATGCTGACACCACAATCTCATTATTGCAAATAAATATACGGGTTGGGAGTGTACACTCCTAGATGCTAAGAGTCTGTGAGATATGGGTAATTTTTACCTTCTTTTTGTTTTTGTTTTGTGTGTGTGTGTGTGTCACATCACAAGCATGTCTTGCTTTTTAAAAAATTGAAGTGAGCCCTGGCTGGTGTGGCTCAGTGGATTGAGTGACAGCCTGTGAATCAAAGGGTCGCTGGTTCAAATCTGAGTCAGGACCCATGCCTGGGATGTGGGCCAGGTCCCCAGTGGGGGGGCGTGTGAGAGGCAACTACACATTGATGTTTCTCTCCCTCTCTTTCTCTCTCCCTTCCCCTCTCTCTAAAAATAAATAAATAAAATCTTTTAAAAATATTGAAGTGAAATTCCCATAACAAAATTAACCGTTTTGAAGTGTACAATTCACTGGCATTTAATACATTCCCAGTGTTGTATGACCACCACCTCTATCTAGTTCCAAAATATTTTCATCTCCCCAAAAGGAAACTCTGTCTCCAATAGCCATCACTCCCCATCCCCCCTCCTTAGCCCCTAGCAACCGCAGATCCACTCTCTGTCTCTACGGGTTTACTTTTTCTGGATATTTCTTCAAGTGTAATCATATAATATGTGACTCACCGAGCATCATGTGTTCAAGGTCCACCCACGCTGCAGCGGGTGTCAGAGCCTCTCTCCCTTCTGTGGCTGAATGCTGGTCCAGGTGCAGGTGTATCACGTTTTGTCTGTCCATTCATTCGTTGATGGTCATTGAGCATGTCCTGTGTTCTCCGTAGGAACAAAGATAGTTTCAATCTTTGAAATTGGAAAGTATTACATTATTATTTAGTGATAATTAAGAATAGTTAAGGGGTGATAGAGAAGGGGAGAGAGAGCCCTGGGTTCAATCTCAACCCCACCTTTTAGTCCCTGGGGCTGTGGGTGAGGATCCAAACCTCTCAGAGCCGCAGCCTCCTCACCTGCCAAAAGTGGAGCATCCTTTTCTGGGCAAGTGACTGTCACTTCTCCCCCTACACACACATATGCACATGCACATGCACACAGACTTATACATACACATGCTTGAAAAATGCAGGCCATCTGGTATACCAGACCTCTTAAAATTCAGTGTTCAGAAGTGTTGGGGAACCATGAGGTTTAATAAACTTCAGCCATTCAAGTGTGTATACTAGATACACAATCATAAATCTTTTACTTCAAATTCCCCATTTAAACATTTAAATACACTTATTTCAAAACAAAAAATTTAAATGGCTGTCATTCATGGAAAATTGGTATCATATGTTAGAAATTGATGGATATTGAATAAATACATGAAAACAAAGCACGGTTTTAAGTGGGAGGAGAGGAGCCCCACTTCTGCACGTGCTCCTGGTAAAACCCCCAGCACTCCACCCGACGGCCCCACACTGCCTGTGGCAGCATCTCCTGAGCCGACTGCACCCTTGGCCTGTTTCTGCCAGTTTCACAGGAGCCCAGGACTTTGCCACCAAAACCGCACAACTCTGTACACCTCTGTACTTTCCCATTCTCCCTTCTCTATCCAGCTCTATTGAAGTCTAACATTCAAATAACAAAATGTATCCACTTTAAGTGTACGATTTGGTGAATTTGTACAAATCCATGTCACCACTACCCCACTCGAGATAGAGAGCATTCTATCACTCCAAAAGATCTCTTGGCTCCCTTTGTAGTCAATGCCTATCCCACACTTGTCCCCAAACAACCATTTATCTGATTTCTGTCCAGGTTTCCCCTTCCTAGAATCTTATATAAGTGGAACCATACAGTATGTAGTTTTTTTTGTGACTAGCCTCTTTCATTCAGCAGCATGTTTTTGAGATTCACCAGTGTCGTGTGTATATTCTTTGATTTGTTCCTTCTTGTTGCTGAATAATATTGCAGTATATGGACATACCAGGGTTTATTTGCTCACCAGTTGATGGACATTTGGGTTGCTTCCAGTTCGGGGTTATTGTAAATAAAGCAGCTCTGAATGTTTGTGTATAAGAGTTTGTGAGAGCGTATATTTTTGCTTCTCTTGGATAACTACCAAATGTTGATTGGCTGGATCATATGGAAGATGCCATCAATGTGTGAGAGGTCCAGTTACTTCACATACTCAACACCACTTTGTACAGACAGGCTGTTGCTTTAACATCTCAGCTCTTCCAATGGGTGCGAGTGGTGTCTCATTGTGGCTTTAGTGTTTATTTCCCCGGTGACTAATAATTTTAAGCACCTTTTTTTTTTAAGATTTTATTAATTTATCTTTAGAGGGGAAGGGAAGGAGAGAGGGAGAGAAACATCAATGTATGGTTGCCTCTCATGCATCCCCTGCCAGGAACTGTCCTGCAACCCAGGAATGTGCCCTGATTGGGAATCGAACCTCGATCTTTTGGTTTGAAGGCCCGCGCTCAATCCACTGAGCTACACCAGCCAGGGCAATTTTAAGCACCTTTCATGTGCTTTTTGGCTATCTCTATATATTCTTTTCGAAGTATCTTCTCTAAACCCTTTGCCATTTTGTTTGTCTTCTTATTATCGACTTGTATGTGCTTTTTATATGTTCTGGCAATATGTTCTTTGTCAGATGTATGTATTGTGGATATCTTCTTCCCGTTAATGGTGTGCCTTTTCTTTTTTTAACGGTCCTCTGCAAATCTTGAAATGCTTCAGTTGTGCCCTCAGGAAGTCATGGTCCTTCCTGAGCAAAATTTCCTATACCCTCAATTTCTTCTCAGAACTTTCTCTTTACCTTCTCAGGCCAACAGAGGCCTAGCTCTTGGCTGAGGACCTCAAGCTCTTAAGTTGTGGCTATTTTTTTCCCTAACTACTCATACTTTTGTGTCTCTTGGGGTGAGGCAGGTGTCCTTGCTCCATCCTTGCTTCTTATTCTTCTCTAAAACTCTGCAGCTTCACATCCAAGTTATCGGACAACACTCTCTGTTTCCTTCTCTGCTCCATTCATCAACCCTCAGGTCATGTCCTATCATTTCCTCACTGCTTTACCTCCTGGTTCATTTTTCCTTTCTTGAAAATTTCTGTGGCATAATTCTTAGTGACTTCAGTATCCACATAAGCCAGGGTTTCCTAGTCCCGGCACCGCTGACATTTGGGGCCAGATCACTCTTGCTTGTGGGGTCTGCCCTGAACACTGTAGGTCAGTATCATTCCCATCCCCCAAGTTGTGACAATCAAAAATGTCACCAGACATTGCCGAGTGACCCCACAGAATTGCCCTTGGTTGAGAACCACTGAGCTTAGTCATGCTTCCAGAAATGTGGTTCTCAATGTCTTCAGCTCTTCTTGCCTCCAGCTCTCATGCTCTTATTTTAGACTCTGTCACTTCCAAAAATTTCATCCCTTTCCTGATTCTCAAACACCCTACTCACTGACCCACATTTCTTCTCTTTCCAGCTTGTTCCATTTGGTATTCCTATTCCAAAAGCTCTGCCAGAACCTGCAACCCATGGATCTTCCCGCCTCTTCCTCTGTCCCCTTACTCAGTTTAGAGCCATGGTCTGTCATTATAATAACTCCTTGACATATACCATTTTTTTTATTGATGAGAGAGTAAGACAGAGATTTGTTGTTCCACCACAAAACTGATACTCTAATCACCTGGGGTACCCAGCCCGGGCCTTGACATACACTCTTAACTCCCTTGCCTGCCTCTTTTTTGGTTGCATTTACTTCGCCAAACAGCCTAGTTGAAGCCCATCCCCCATCTCCTTCTCATCTGCTCCTGGGCAGCCTGATATACAGCCATGCCAACTGGCTTCCCTTCAGATTCTTTACCACTGATCTACTGCCCCTCAACCCTACTACACCCCCTGGTCCCATTCACTCATCCACTCTCATACGGTAATGTCCCACTTTTCCTCCTCCCCTCAAGGCTCTCCCCTCCTCCTAACTCTCAGCTCTGACCTTGTCTGCTGTCCTCTGAGGCAACACAGCCACAAATGAGAATGGCCACAGCATCCCACCACATTTACCCATTTCCTCATATCTGGGCCATCAACATCACCTCCCTTCTTGTTGTCATGACAGAGCTGTCATGCTCCCAGCCAATGCCAACTGTCCACCTCCCTGGATTCCATTCCACTCAAGGTCACCACTCTGTTAAGTCTCTGCTTTCTCTTACAACATCAGATGTTTCCTCTCTTCTTGATTATTCTCATTAGCCTATAAACACATGATAATTTTTCCTGTCTTAAAAATTTTCTATTTTTTTATAAGAGAGAGACATAGACTTTCTGCTTCACCCATTTATGCATTTATTGGCTGACTCTTGTATGTGCCCTGACCCCAGGGATTGAACTTGCAACCTTGGTACATCAGGATGAAGCTCAAACCAACTGAGCTACCTGGCCAGAGCAATTTTTTCTTCTTTTTTTTTAAAGTTAAACATGTGATCTCACACCATCTTCCAGCTATCATCCATCTCTTTATTCTCATTTACATTAAAATTCTTTTGAGAGTTGTATCTTGTCTTGGTTTCCACTCCTTCCATTTTCATTGTCTCTTCAACACACTCTAGTCAGATTTTCCCCCCAAAATGCCACTGAGGCATCTGTCAAGGTCCTTAGTGACTTCCAGGTGGCAAAACCAGTGGTCACATGTTGGAAATTAGAAAATACTTTGAGATGAACGAAAATGAAGACACATCAACATTTGTGGGACACAACTAAAGCAAAGTCTCTATTTCCAAATAAGGTTACATTCCAAGGTCCTGGGAGTTAGGACTCCAGCATCTTTCTTTGGCGGGGGGACACAATTTAGTCCACAACTCATTTTGAAAGAGGGACTTGAGAAGGGACAGGCAGAGTCTCCCCCTTGGGACTACTGTGGTCTCAGCTGTGACACTGAAGAGAAACATTGGACTTCCGGGTTAGATTTATAAGCTTAAATCCTTCCAACTTCAAAGTCTGGCAGAAATCCCAGCAGACGATATGTCTCCTAAACTGTCACCTACAGATGGATAACAGAAGGAGGGCATCAAAAGACTGGCCTGAGAATAACCATTGGGAGTTCCTGCGTTTCAGAAGAGGAGGCAAAGAAAGATCCATGTTATGGAACTCGCCTACTGGGGATAGGAATGGGGTAGGCGTTCTGGTAAGGAGATACTTCCAAACTAGGATTGCCAGACTGAGCAAATAAAAATACAGGAAAATTCAGGATTTTCACTTGAATTTCAGATACACAAGCAAAATATATACAGTGAGTTGATCCTGTGCAACATTTGGGACACACTTATCCTGAAAATTATTCATTATCTTACCTGAAATTCAGATTTAACTGGGTATCCTGCATTTTATTTGGTACTGCTTCTCCAAGTCAGTAATGGAGTTAAGTCACGTTAGAAAGCAACTGCAATGAATTTCTTGAAACTCCGAGGCCATTTGGGGCTGAAGCAGAAGCAGTTCCCACATCTCTGAGGATGGCTCCTAAGGGATTTAATGACATCTTCCTCTGCTCTACTGGTGTATTGGGAGGCAAACAGGAAGGAAGCACACTGACCGCAATGAAAACCCCTGTGTGACTCTAAGCGCCTCCTCTCCCCTGATCCTCCCACTGAGATGAGCACTCTTCTGGACCCACCACTCCTTTCCTTTCCTTTCCTTTCCTTTCCTTTCCTTTCCTTTCCTTTCCTTTCCTTTCCTTTCCTTTCCTTTCCTTTCCTTTCCTTTCCTTTCCCTTCCCTTCCCTTCCCTTCCCTTCCCTTCCCTTCCTTTCCTTTCCTTTCCTTTCCTTTCCTTTCCTTTCCTTTCCTTTCCTTTCCTTTCCTTTCTTTTCCTTTCCCTTCCTTCCCTTCCCCTTCCCTTCCCTTTCCTTTTTTAAAGCACTTTTTCACATATGCATGTCTCCCTAAACCTAAAGCAATATAACAGCATTTACCAGACCTTGACCCTTTAGCTGCTGGGTCATGAAGTTGGTGGCAATACAGGGACAAGGCCGGGGTGGGCAGGAGTCACACCGGGGTGTGGGAGGCTTGCAGCAGCTAGTTGCCAACCAGTGTTGCCATAGTTTAATAACTGATTTACTCATACAGGTATGTGACTGCTGAGTAGCAGCCCTGCCCTAAATACTATTTGTTAAATGTAGCTTGTTTTTGTTTTTGTTTTAAATCATTCTATCACCCAATGCACTGTTTTGTGACACATTTTATTTTATTTTATTTTGTACAGCATTAACTTGTTGAGAGTCATTCACATTAGTGCATGTACCTATATTCATTTATATATGTGCATTCCATTGAATGAATGCCCCATCATTTCTTTATCAAATCTACAAATCAGGAATATTTTAGGTAATCCCAGAGTTTTACTGTGACTAGAATTGGCTGCTTTGAATAATCTTTGTACATGAATCCTGGGAGCCACCTGTGAGAGTGGCTGTGAATTTGGGAGGAAAGTTCCCGATCAGGATATGGTCATTTGCAACTTAATTGAATGTGGAAGAGGCAACCACTTTGTTACAAAAATTCCAGCTCCCTTTCTGTAGGGTACAATTGAGAAGCAGCTACTCAGCCATAGACTACATTTCCCAGTTACCCTTTCATCTAGTTGGGTCATGTGACTCATTTTGACCAATAGAAAGTATGCCAAAGTAAGGCACGTCCTCCTGGACTGAGGTGGTTAAGGATCTGGTGTGCAATACCTCTACTTTCCTAGGAGGGCCGCTCTGAAAGTTTCGTGTTGTTGGTAGAAACCACAATTTGTGGGTGGAGGTCACATGTGCAGAATGGAGGCATCATGAGAAGGAAGGAACCTGGACCACTAGACAGACAGCCTCCCAGAGTAGATGTACACACTCTGTTTATGTGAGAAATACTAGACTTTGTTTATGTGAGAAATACACTTTGAAGATGCTGAGATATTCTGTGTTTTCCTATTCTAGAAATTGACCTACCCTACCCAATAATATGCTAGATAGTTCAAATTATTTTCCAAAATCCTCTCCCTTGACCATTTCCCATTTCCACCAGCCAGGGATGGAAGTTTCCTTGCTCCTCATCCTTGTCAACACTTTTTACTAGTGAACAGTTTTTTTACTTTTTATTTTGAAATATTTCAATTGCAACAGAAAAATTGCAAGGACAACAAAATTCTATGTATCTTTCACCCGAATTACCAGTCACTAGCATTTTGCCATTCTCCCTCTCCCTCTCTCCATCTCTCCCTCCATTTTTGCAGAACTATTTCCTTTCTTTTTTAAATTTATTTATTTGCAGAGGGAGAGAGAGGAAGAGGGAGAGAGAAACATCAATTTGTTGTCCCACCTATTTATGCATTCGTGCCCTGACTGGGGATTGAACCCACGACCTTTGCATATCAGGATGATGCTCCAACCAACTGAGCTTCCTGACCAGGGCTGTGTGCAGAACTGTTTCAAAGCAAGTTGCAGACATCAGTCCCTTCACTCTAAATATTTAAGCATGTGTCTCCTAAGAACTAGAATACTTTCTTACATAATCACTATCAAATACAAAAATTGTGCACAGTTCAACAGTGTATCTAATACACAGTTTATGTTCCAATTTCATCAACTGCCCAATCATGTCCTTTATAGCCTATGAAGCCCCTTCAAAGTCCCTTCCCAAACTCCTGCTCCATCCTAACCTCATCTTCCTCTCCATTCCACAACACCCACTCCAAGTCTGTCTCCAGGCTCAATGCCTTATCCCCAATTCTATCTTCATGTCCATCTCAACCCCAATTTATTTCGTCACCATCCTCAGCCCCTAGCCCCAGTATTCCCAGGCCTACCTCCTTCCCCCTGTGGTAAGGAGATTCATGGTTCCCCCCAAATGTTCATGGCCTCATTCTTGAGACTTGGGAATGTGTTTACCTTCTGTGGCAAAAGAGATTTTGTGTGTGTGATTGAATTAAGGATTCTGAGAGGAAGAGGTATTGTCTGGGTAGGTCCAGCTTCATCACAAGGGTCTTTAGAAGAGGATAACACCAGGGAAAAGGAGGTATGATGTTGAAATCAGAAGGGACGTGATGCACTTTGGAGATGGAGGGAGGGATCCCAAGCCAAAGAATGCAGGCGACCTCTGGAAGTTAGAAAAGGCAAGGAATGGATTCTCTCCTGGAGCCTCCAGCAGGAACCAGCCCTGTTGACCCCTTGATTTTAGCCCCATGAAACTCATTTTGAATCCTGGTGTCCATAAATGTCAGATAATGAATGTATGTTGATTTAAGCCATTGTTGCTGCAGTCACAAAAGCTCACACACCCCTCTTCCCATGCATGCCCTGGCTCTTTGCATCTGCTCTTTAGCTTTCTTTCTTCCCCTGGCCTCAACACCCACACACCTACCTGTCTGGCTGTCCTATTTTCCTAGTCAGCTCTGTGCAGGGTGATTTCCCAAACTCTCCAGGCTGGGCTGGGCGTGGGCACCTGGCACTACCTTGCTTCCTGTGCTTAATTCTCCCCAGAGGTCCAGAAGAGCCAGATGCTGCCAGTCGTGCCCTGCCCTAGATCTGAGCAGGGAAGAACCTCAGAGACCATCTGGTCCACCTCCTCATAGCCACCCTATGGGGAAGGCATCAGGCTGGGAGAAGTTGTGGAGAGGGTGGACATAGGGGTGTATGCATGCTCTCCTGGCCCTCCTAGACAGAGGACTTGAGGGTCAGGGCTGTGGCTGGATGGTGGGGTTGTTATTGCTCTGCGGCAATGCAGTCAGGTCAAGCTTTGAATTCAGGTTCTGGGAACCTTCTTGCATTTCCAAACCTGACATCTTCTCATCTCTCAGAGGATCTCGAAGGTGGCTCTCTGGGCACCTGGCAGATTCTGAACATGGATGCATTTGACGCTTTGTAGCTAACAGTAACAGCAACATTAGCCTCTTTGCATTTAGCACCAGCTGTGGGCTGAGGCTGCAGCATGCAAAACCTCAATAGTTCCTAAATTTTTTATGTTCGCAGACCATCCTCAGGATTTTCCTACATCTGCCTTACTCCTGAACTCTTATATACTGAAGATATCTTGTAAAGTAAAACTCCCTTCAAAACCTAAATCAATTGCTTTTAAAAATTGTAAAATATACATAATATGAAATGTATCACCTTGACAATACTTAAGTTTGCAGTTCAGTGACGTTAAGCACCTTCACGTTGTTGGCAGCCGCCCCCGCCATCCATCCACAAAGCTTTCTCACCTTCCCAAACTGAAATCGAGCACTAACTCCACTGCTCCTGGCACCCACCATCTACTTCCTGGCCCAAGAATCTGATGACTCCAGGATCCTCATATAAATGAAATCATACAGTGTTTGTCCTTCTGTGCCTGGCTTCTCTCACTGAGCCTAATGTTCTCAAGATTCATCCATGTTGTAGCAGGGGTCAGGATTTTTCCTTTTGAAGGCTGAGTAATATTCCAGTATGTGGATATACCACATTTTGTTGACATATTTATCTGCCAATTAAAAACCTAAATCAATTACTTCAAGAAAGTATTTATTTTGGAATAATTACACACTCACAAGAAGTTGCCAAAATTGTACAGAAAGGTCTGTGTATCCTTTACTCAGTTTTCTCAATGGTATATCTCATGTAACTACATGATTTCCAAATCAGGAAATTTATAGTGATATGATCTACAGACCTCATTCAGATTTCGATAACTTTTACATTCATTCATGTGCGTCTGTACGCAATCATGAATAGATTTATGTAACAACCTGCAGAATTATAAAGCTTAAATCAATTTATTTCAGAAAAGAAACTTTGTATCTCTGCCATGAACAGCAAGCGGATAGAGCCAGCCACAAGATAGGCTTGTTTAAAAAATAAGTACAGCCCTGGCTGGTGTAGCTCAGAGGACTGAGCATGGGCTGAGAACCAAAGGGTTGCCAGTTTGATTCCCAGTCAGGGCACATGCCTGGGTTGCGGGCCAGGTCCCCAGTAGGGGGTGCATGAGAGGCAACCACACATTGATGTTTCTGTTTCTCTTTCTCTCTCCCTTCCCCTCTGTCTAAAAATAAATGAATAAAATCTTTAAAAAAATAAGTACAATGTAAACAATGTCATAATATTCCAGCTGGGTACTGTTACCTACAAAATGGCTTTTTATCAAATACTAGGATTAAGTGTTAAGAGACATCAACATGTATTAGGCACCAACTGAGCCTCTCTCCTTGAACTCTTGAGAATTGAAAAGGTATATTGAGTAGATTACTTGTCACACAGGTCAGTGATTTTGAATGCAGTTCCGAAAATTGTATTCCTAGGGAAACACTGTATCAGCTCATTAAAGCTTCACAACAGTCCTAAGAAGGAGGTACTATGATTATTCCTATTTTATAGGTGAGGAAACTGAAGCTCAGAGAGGCAAAGTGGCCTTGCCCACTCACTTTCTAGCTGCGTGACCTTGGCTAACTTGCTTAACTTCTCTGGGCTTCAGTTTTCTCCTAGTGACCTGGAGATAACTGTAGTTCTTTCTTAGAGGTAAAAGAGAGCATTAAATGAGATGGTACTGAATATTGAACACCTAGAATAGAGCTTAGTGTTGGTGAGTCAGTAGGAGAGTGCCACTATTATTATCATTCTATAAGGTTGTCTTAAAGTTTAAAGCCAGCTACAATAAGAAAACTCATTACCATTTATTGTGGGGCCCCCTCTGAGCCAGGCAGTGAGCTAAGCCTTTAACCCTTTTTAGCTCTGTGTACCTTTGTAATAGCTGAGTATATCACCATCCTTTCCATAATACAAATGAACAAACTGAGGCATAGAGAGGTGAATTCATTTACCCAAGGTCACACAGCTTAGGAAGAGGAAGAACTCAGAATTCAAACTCTGTTTTTTTTTTTTTTTCCTGACTCTAAAACCATAGCTTTCCATAACCCTTAGAAGCCAGGACCAGGGACCTGAGACCTGGGACTCTGTAGACTCTTCCCTTCATGGGGGCTTTGAAGGTGGCCACTGGCGGAATTTGTGACACTATAAGGATATGAGGTCTTGACTGCCCAAGAAACATGGCTTAAATGCAGTTCAACCTCTGATAGCACAGACAGGAAAACAGGCTACCCAAGGAGAAATGGCCAGGCAAGGTTACCTACCACAAGGGAGCTGAGCTGAGCTGCCCGGGGTGGGGGTGGGGGTGTGCAGCGGTTTGTCCCTGATATAGGAAATGACACCACGGAGCTTTGATGGTGCCAGGTAGTAAAACTTAATAGTTAACAGCCTGGGGTCTGGACTCAGCCGGCCTGTTTTCACGTCTTGGCGTTACCACTTGCATGCCCTGGACAAGTGGCTTTGCTCTCTCTGCCTCAGTTTGCTCATCTGTACAGTGGGGATAGCACGGGCACTTCTCTCAGTGGGATGATGATGATTATTATTTAAATTACTGTTCTAACACAGTCCCATTGACTCTCATTCCTAGTGGGCGAGGAGGGGGACCTCCCATCCCGCCCACCCCCTCCCTGCCTGGACGGTGCCAGCCCCTCAGCTTATGCCCAGGGCAGCCACCACCGCATTGCTAGGCAGTCATGGTGCAACTGGAGAGCCGCTCAGCAGGTTTTTCCTCCCAGCGTGCTGTGGAGCACCAAGCTGTCCTCTCCCCGCCTCACTTGAGCCCAGCCCTACTAGGCTTGCAGGCTTCTCTCTGCCAGAGGCAGCCAGCGGCAGCGGGCGCTGTGTCACCATGCCCAGCATCTTCGCTTACCAGAGCTCCGAGGTGGACTGGTGTGAGAGCAACTTCCAGCATTCGGAGCTGGTGGCTGAGTTCTACAACACGGTGAGGGCCAGCTGGTCGGGAGCACGGCGTGGGGGGAGTGGGATGGCATGGTAGAGTCTCACCAGACTCAGGTTCAAAGCCTGGCTCCTCCATGTCCTCGCTGCTCAAATCCTGTTTGAGCAGTTCGCCTCTCTGAGACTCTGTTTGTTCATGTGTCAGGCCAGGAGCAATGGCTTTCATTCATTAATTGTCTTTATTTGGCATCAGGCTATGTGGTAGGTTTTGGAAAGGCAGTAAGGACCAAAAAGAGTGACTCCAAGCAATCACAACCCAGGGTGATGGCTCTGTAATGGGGAACACACAACCAGTGGGGGTTGGGGGTTGGTGGATCAGGGAGGGCTTCCTGGAGGAGGTGACTATGGTTGCTTTGTCCTCAGCTATATCCCCAGCCCAGGGTGACCAACTCATTCCAGTTTGCTGGGTACTGTCTTGGTTTCAGCATTGTGAGTTTCATGTCCCAGGATGCCTCTCAGTTCTGGGAATACCAGGACAGTCAGTCATCCTTCCCCTAGCCCCACACTGGAAGGGTCCCCAATTCTTGGATGCCTACATGGCAATGACATTTCCCAAAGCCCAAAAGATATGAACAGACAAAGATACGTGCGGCCATGCTGTCCTTGTGAGGGGAGCTGGGGACACTGTGGTGAACAAGGCAGGGTGCTTGCCTTCCTGGAGCTCCCAGGATGGCGGGTAAGGCAGGCCATGTGTTTCACTCTGTGCCTTTCACACAGTAGGTCACCAATGAATGGCCAACAATGCGTGGCTTTTACTGAGTGCTTCCTGTGTGCCAGGCATTGTACTAAACATATAACGTGAACAAATCTTATTTAATCTTCACAGTTACTTGGGAGTTCAACACCGCATGTCCTATATTGAGTTAATCCCATTTTCCAGGTGAGGAAATGGGCCTTCAGGGAGGTCAAGGACTTACCCGGGATCACCCTGGCTCTCACAGCTGGATCGGAGCCTGGGGGCCCCGGAGAGTGTTCTGGCAGGCTGGGGAGCGGAGGCTCAGTCTCAGGAGGGTCAGTCGCTCCGGCCCTGTTAGCTTTGACCTCACTGCTTCCCAGAACTAGGAGGCAGGGTTTTGAGATTCAAGGGTAACCCGTGGTCTTCTCGGTTCTCGTTCCTCCTGGTTAGAGACGCTGACCCTTTCTGGTGCCCAGTGTCCCCACCTGAAAAATGGGAGTGGGCTGAACATGCTGGCCCCTGGAGGCAGAGGGGGCATGGGTGTTCTTGAGTCCTCCTCTCTGCATTCCCTGGCAGTCCCTGTGGTCCGGAATGTTCTCTGTTTAGCCCACCTCGCAGAAGGCACTGAGAGAGGGCTGGCTCAGGTGTGGGCTGCGCTCAGGCCTAGCCATGGTCTCCTATAAAATTCTCCTCATTCCATCCTTCTCCAGCCAGTTTCTAAATGCAGCACATGGAACAACCCGCAGATTCTCTCCGAGGCTTCAGGTCTCAAACGCTTTCTTCTCATGACACACACGAGATTTCTACACCATCATCACCCAGTGGCTGCATTTCCAGATACTTAGCAAACAAAAACAAATGTTTCACAGAGCAAAACTTACCTTTCCCTGCTGGGAACACACTTGGGTATTTTTACTTCTATCAAAAAGGCTCTGGCAAACATGTTAAGGTACAAGGAATTGAGTTATATCATAAAGGGTTCCCCCAAAACACTTCTGAGTATCTCAAACCCATCATCATAGCTTGTAAATCATACAGTCCAGGGCATGGGACACTTTTGTTGGGAAGGCAGGATCGTTGATGTTTTTGGCTTTTGGGGCCGTACAATCTCTGCAGAAATGACTCAGTTTTGCTACTATAGCTGGGAAGCAGCTACAGGCCCAACGCCAGCAAACGAGCACGGCCAGGTGCCAACACAAGTTCATTGTGGACTCCGAGGTGTGAATTCCATACAATTTTCATGTGTTCTGAAACATCATTTTTTTCTTTTAAGTTTTTGACCTTTTAAAAATGTCAACATCATTCTTAGCTCATCGACCACACAAAACAAGACAGTGGGCTATAGTTCACCAACCTCTGATATATATATATATATATATATATATATATATATATATATCCCTATATATACATACGGTCACACAGAAAACAAGATTTTTTAAAAAGACTTTATTTATTTATTTTTAGGGAGAGGGTAAGGGAGGGAGAAAGGGAGGGAGAGAGACATTGATGTGTGAGAGAAGCATCAATAGGATGCCTCTCGTGTGCCCCCAACCAGGACCTGGCCTGCATCCTAGGCATGTGCCTTGCTTGGGAATCGAACTGGTGAACTTTCGGTTTGCAGGACGATGCCCAATCCATTGAGTCACACCAGTCAGGGTGAAAACAAGATGTTTTTCTTTTTCGGCCTCTCAAAAATGAGTTTATTTTATAGTGAACGTGGGCACGCTCATATTTTGCAGCTTGCTGTGGGAAACTGACGATTTGTGTTTGGACATGAATTTACAAATAACTCTGCCCCCCGCCCCCCGCCCCACCGTAATGCCGAATCACACCTCTAGGAACTTTAACCAAAGAGGAAATCTCAATAGATGCTGAGATTATATACAAAGTCATCTCTGAGTCATTGCAATTGCAATAAGTAAGTGGATAAATAAAAAAGAAGCCATAATATTTTTACCACTTTGTGTAGGGCTGAATACATTCTGCTGAACAATTATGTGGCTATTTATAAGAATGTTTTTGAGCTACGTATGTAAATTAAAGACACAATATATAGCAGAAATATTTTAAAAATATTTTATTTATTTATTTGTAGAGAGAGGGGAAGGGAGAGAGAAAGAAAGGGAGAAAAACATCAATGTGTAGTTGCCTCTTGAGAGCTCCCTCTCTGCCCCGGGGACCTGACCTGCAACCCAGGCATGTGCCCTGACTCAGAATTGAACTGGCAACCTTCCAGCTTGCAGGACAATGTCCAACCCACTGAGCCACACCAGTCAGGGCCATAGCAAAAATTAAAAAAAAAAAAAATTTGTTCATATGGACTTCATCACAATCCACTTAGGATTCGCAACTCATAATTGGAAAATGCTGATCCCTAAAGAATATTTTGCTTTCTTATTGCTCTGCTTGCAAGGAGCTCTGAGCCTGAGGTGGGGGAGAGCCCAGCCTCATGTGGCCAGGGCATGGAAAAAGGAAGCACTAGAGGACTCGGTCCAGGTGATGGGAGGCTTCAGAGAGGAGGGCACCTAAGAGTTGGGGTTTGAAAGATGAATAGGAGCTCGCCAAGTGGGGTAGAAGCCTGGAAAAAGAGAACAGAAGAGAGAAAAAGGATGGACTAGTCCTGGAAGTAAAGAGGGGCTGGCCAGTTTGGGAAAGGGAAAAGTATGTTTCTGTGGCCAGTCTATGGACAGAGATGAAGATGAATGCTTTGAATGCTGGGTTTCAGTGTTTGAAATCTGTTTGTACTCATTGAACAAAAATGTTGTAAACAACCTGTGATGGGGGATCCTGTGGTCCTAGAGAGGCTCAGCATCCCAGGATGTGGAGGGGGCTTCAGGATTAGAAATGTGTTCCCCATCCCCATGGGCTGTGGTAAAGGGAGAAACAGGAGCCAGAATAGGGGTGGTGAGGAGCCATGGGGGTGGGGTATGAGGCCTCGATTTGCCAAATGGGGAGGGAACCTCAATGCACAAAGGTGAGGGAAAGGTTTGGCCAGATTTCCAGGGTCAAATCAGGAATTCTGGGTGGAAGAGTGTGTGTTCTATTGTGAGGGCACTGGGGAGCCATGGGTAGCTTTTGAGCACGAGAGAGTCAAAGATGTGGGGGTAGCAGGGACATCTGCTTGATTTCACAGACAGCCAGGAGAGCCAAAAGAAGTGTACCTAACAGGAACAGAGGTCAGAGGTGTGGGAGGGACTGAATCAGGTGCGGCAAGGGGAGAAGTCAAGGTGTAGGCCGCTCCAGTTTGCACCTGCTTCCTTTGGCTTGGTGGTTTCCAGGTGTGGTGTCCTTCTGGGTTGCTGACATCTTAAGAGAGTTTCAAGAGATGTGGGAAGAAGTCTCAAGGCCACCCAGCTCCCAGAGGCAGCTGTGCTGCATTTTGCCCTGGGATCCTGTCAAAGCTTCAGAAGCTCCAAACCTCACCCTCTCTACCCCTGACCATGTGACTCAGTTGGTTGGAGCATCGTCTCATACACCAAAATGTTTCAGGTTCGATTCCTGGTCAGGGCACAGGTAGGAGGCAACCGATCGATGTTTCTCTCTCACATCAATGTTTCTCTCTCTTTCCCTTCCTTTCTCTCTAAAATCAATAAACATATCCTTGGGTGAGGATTAAAAAAAATCTCCTCCTTTCCAGAAAACTCCCTCTCAGATGCTTGGATATAGAATGAAGTGATGGCAAGGCTGGTGTGGGAAGTATATAGGCAAAGGCAGGGAGGTGGGGTTGAGTAGGACAGTAGGGGGTGGGTAAGAGTAGGGGGGACCAAAGAGGGAAAGTGTGTAGGGGGGTGTACGTTACAATGCCTGCCCCTCCCACAGCCTTCCCACCTGCTCTTCCCACGGAGCCTTCCCTGCATCTGGCCTCTGCCATGTGATGGTTCAGTCCCTGTGTTCCCTGAATGCTGGGTGACTGAGGCAGGAGACCTGACCCCTCACTGAGCCCCTGGCTGTGAATGGCAGGTCCCATGAGCCTAAACCACACCTCCCTTCTCTGCCTTTTCCTAATCAACACTCACAGCAAAAGCAATTAATTTCGGGCACCTCTGGTCTGCCAGTCCCCACAGAAAACCAAGAGGGCATGGTCCCTGCCCTCAGGGAACACAGACATGGTTAATTAATTAATTTCACACACAGAGCTGGTGATCGGGCTTGTGACACATCCCAGGCCGGACTGGATTGGTCCCTCTGGGCCTCTCTCCTGC
Source organism: Anoura caudifer (assembly GCA_004027475.1). NCBI lineage: Eukaryota > Metazoa > Chordata > Mammalia > Chiroptera > Phyllostomidae > Anoura > Anoura caudifer. The sequence goes on from PVKU01006166.1 coordinate 52,099, forward strand.
TTCGGAAAAACAGGCATTTATGATCCCCCACCCTTCTGGCCTCCTGAGGGGAGGGTCTCTGATTCGAGGCGACAGAAACCCCTCATTTTGCTCCTTATGCAATAAGAATTGACTGAGCTGGGCACTGTTTCAGGCTCTGGGGACACAGTGGTGATCAAAGCAGACAATAATGCCTGCCCTTAGGGGACTGGTGTCCTGGGGGATGAGGGACACAGACAATCAACAGAAGTCAAGGGTACAGAATGGTGGTTGGTATGTGCTAGAGAAGGAAATTTCATTCATTCATTTACTCAGCAAATGTTTACTGAGCACACACTCAAAGAGGGGGCAACTCTGGGGTGCTGACAGCACTTGATTCATAGAGCCATGGAGGGGATGAAGCCGGGACTAGACAACCTAAACATCATCAGCTCATGATGGACAAGCACACTGTGGTCTGTCCACACCATGAGGTACCACTTAGCCATGAAAAGGAGCAAAGCTCTGACGTATGATGCACCTTGAACACATGATGCTCAGGGAGAGAAGCCAGACACAGAAGGCCACACAGTGTGTGATTCCGTTTATGTGACGTATCTAGAACAGGCACATCCACAGACAGAAAATGGGTTAGTGGGTGTCAGGGGCTGGGGGAAGGGGATGGGGAGTGACTGCTAATGGGTACAGGGATTCTTTTTTGGGGTCATGGAGTGTTCTGAAATTAGATAGTGATGATAGTTACACAACCTTGTGATAGACTAAGACCCACTGACTTGTACACTTTAAAAGAGTGAATTTGACAGTATGTGAATTATATCTCAATTTAAAAACAGATATTGATATTTAAAAACCTCACAGCCCTTTGCACATCCTAAGCATTAAATAAACTGAAGCTATTCTTATTTCAAGTAAGTATAGCACAGAGATGCAAAAGTATCAATGTGTTAATTATAGTTGATGTTAATTAATTTTATTTAATCTCCATAACAATTTTATGAAGTAGGTACTCCTCCCATTTTGTAGATGGGTAAATAAAGGCTCAGAGAGGTTATGTTTCCTCCCTGGGGTTGCACAGCATGTAATTATCAGGGCACAAAAGTTGCAAATGCTGGTAGTTCCAGTGTGAAGCTCAGGCCACCTTGTCCCAGAGTCTCTTACTGAACCACTGAGTCATTAACAACTCATTGTGTGCATCTAACTCATGCAAGTAAGTCCCCTGCAGGGAGGAATTAAGGCTGTGGCTGGTGCTATTGCTCAGCCCAGCCCCAACATTTGTGCTCACCTGTTAAGTGGATGCACATGGAGGTCCTGGGCAGGTGACAGAGCCAGGCGGGAGTGTTGGGAGTTTGGACTTTGGCAGTGGGGAGAACAAGCAAAGCAGTCTCGGCCATGTTCATTGATTTGATTGATTCAACAAACTTGTAGAGTGTCTATTTGGTGCCCAGCATGACAGGTGCTGGGGACACAGCTGAGGATAAAACAGGTATTTCTTGTTCCTCATGGAAGTCATAGTCCAGTGGGGGGGGGGGGCGCAGACCGGAAAGGAGGGGAGAATAAACCAATGGGCTCCAGGGACACAGTGGATCTTCAGAGGAGCTGCTAGTTGGGATGGGGTGGAGCAGGGTGGTCGTGGGGGCTGCGGGTTCAGCCCAGGGTGATCAGGTAAATGAGAAAGGGGATTCCCCTCTGGGAATCTTCCGGAGGCTGAGGCAGGGAGTCAATTCAGGTCAGTCTGTCCCTCCCTCATTCTCTACCTTCCCATCCTCCCTTTCTCCTCCCCTTCTCCTCCCACGTCTTTCTTCCTCTTTCTTCCTTCTTTTCCTGCCTTTCTCCTCCCTCCCTCCCTTGATCTTTCATTTCCTTCTTCCAGCCCTAAGGTATCCAGCCACATCTATTTACCAGACACCCTGCTGGGAGCTAGTGATAGAAAAGCAAACATACTAGAATAACCACAAAACGGTTGTGCACAGCTGTTACAGCTCCTTCACTGCCAGGCACTGCGTGCACTATTCACATGAATCTTGGCATACGTTATTGTTTACAAAAATTCACAGGCACCCACTGCATGCCAGGCACCGTTCTAGACACCGTTCTAGATGTTCGCAGCAATGAACAAAACAGACAAACTCCCAGCCCTGGGCCGCTTTGTTCTTTAATTCTCACTGTGGTGCTCAGAGGTAGAGGAGGAAATTGGGGCACAGAATGTTCTCAAACCCTGACTGGATACAGATCGTGAAGGCAAGGACTGCTAAGGTCCTTGAGCACACAGTAGTTACTGAAGGAATGGTTGTTGAGTGACTGAGTGAGTGAATGAATGAATGACTGAATGAGGCACCTGATGGGGCTGGGACCAGGGAGTCCAGCCCAGGTGTATCCAGAGCTGAGGGCTGGGCTGGCTCTGGACATGATTCTAGATGGTGCCTGCCTCACCGAGTCTGGGTGGGGCCAACAGTTGGGAAACCCAGGGACCCAGCCCCAGAGGACAGGGAGGAGACCCTGGCATCTTCTCTGATGCTATCAGAGACTCTGGAGCCAGTTGTCACCCATTAGTCATAGGCTCTGCCTGGTGCTCTGCCCCCATTCCGCACTCATGGCTCAGCTCTGCTGTCCTCTGAGCTTGAAGCAGCTACACCACCAATAAGACTGTTTTTATTATCTCCCCAACAACAACAGCAGCAGCCCTTGCTGTTCATTGAAGCAGGGAAGCCCCCTCTTCATCACTGCCACCTGTCTAGTCTTCCTGTCTTCCAAGGCAGGAGACAAATCAATCTCAGAGTCTTCCAGAGCTGTGCAACCTCAGAGAAGTCACTCTACCTCTCTGAGATTCAATTTTCTCATTGCCAAACAAGAACTATGATGCTGGACTTTTCTGGGAGTGTGTGTGTATTCAAGGATTAAAAACAATCTTTGCAAAGGTGTGTGGTCAAAAGATGAGAAAGTAACAGTCACGGTCCCTTCTGTCCAGAACTTTCTAGATGTAAGACCCTCTGTCAAGTGTTTTTACGCATGCAATGGGGGATCCACCTGAGTCTGTTTGGAGATCCAGTCAAGAAGAAATATTTATTGAGTACCTACTGTATTCTGGTGCCTGAGGTTACAATGGAAAATGGAGAAGACATAGTCCATGTACTCAAAGCCAGGTTTAGCGGGACAGCCAGGCAGTTCCAGAGCAGCACTTCCTCACACTCACATGTGTGAGGACATGGAGCAGAGCTGGGCACAAAGGAAGGCCACCTAGCCCTGCCTTGAGGGACTGGGAAATCTTTAGAAGAAAGTGAAACCCAGGTGACAGATGAAGTAGTAGTTGGCCTAGCAAGGAGGGGTGAGTGGAGGGTCAAGTGTTCCAGGAAGTGGGAACAGCACATGCAAAGCCCTGGAGGTAAGAGGTAAGAGGTAAGAGTAAGTATGGCTCATTTGGAGGAACTGAGTTATTCCTTCTGCCAGGACTTAAAGTTAAAGGTGGAGAGACGTGAGTGTGATGGAGGGAGTTTATAAGCCAAGTTTTAAGAGCTTGGATTTTACATATGGGAGTCACAAATGGGACGGATTTATCAACTGATTGAATTTGAATCTTGGGCTTAGGCATAGTTGTTTCCATTCATGCCCAAAGTTGTCCCCTGAAAAGAGTGTTCATTCAAGGGTCAGAGCTATTCTGGCTTCTGGTTTTTCTTGTCTCTGCATTTCCTTTGATTAATGAGCTCCACATATTAAAGGAAGGGAGGGAGGGAGGGAGGAAGGAAATACACACACACACATCACATAATATAATATTTACAGTGTAAGTTCATCAGAATCATTTTCTGTTGCTTACTACAGAAGAGGCATAGCTAATAGACTAATGGTGATGGTTTTGTTGGATTCAAGCAATAGAAAGCTGGCTTAAGTGAAAAACAAAACCAAAGAAACAGAGAGAGAGAGAATGCATTATAAAGATACCGAAATATTTTATTTTATTTTATTTTATTTTATTTTATTTTATTTTATTTTATTTTATTGTTGTTGAAGTACAGTTTTCTGTTATACTGAAATATTTTAGAAAATGGGAAGACCCTCCCAGTTGCCTGGGAGGGCTGGGGCAGAGCGCAGGTCTGGTGGATTCAGCTGAAGGGGAAGAACTGCCCTTGAGCGTTGGTGTTTTATTCTCAGCCTCATCTCTTCAGGGTGGCAAGATGGCTTCCATATCTTAAACATCACGACCACATTCAAAGGCCTCACCAGAGAGTTGCCAACTGTGCAACTCAATTCTGGTAACTCCCAGGTTCCATGTCTGCTTCAAGTTTTAAATTCCCAAAAGAGAAAATCTGATTGGCTTGGTTTGGAACATGGTCTCCTCCAGTGGGGTGGGGCCTCATGATACAGATAGCCCAAGTGTGTGGGGGGTACCTCTCTGTTCTAGGGCAGCTGTTGGGAATGGGTGAATGTCCCAGAGATGTGTTTGACCTTGTCCATTGATACGCACATGAGAACGTGGCATGGAAAACAAGGACAGGGGTGGTGCCATGGGCTAGAACCAAGGGGTGGGAAACCAGTTTGCCAAGGCTGGGTCCTCAAATTCTGACCTTTGAGCTGGTTCTACCATTGTCCAAGGAGAATCGTGGGCTTCTCCAGAATCAGGACAGGTTTCCAGGACCTAGACTCACAGATGGCCGTGTTGTATCAGGTGAATGATTTCCCCACACCCACCGCTGTGCTCTGTAATCTTGAGTCAGCATCCTTAAGATCAGGGTTCTGAAAAAATGACAGAGCACCCTAGTTAACAGGGCACAATTCCTTCACTAAGATGGGACACAGACAATTGAGAAGACCTTTACAAGAGGAAGATTTTGGGGGGAGGGAAGGGTGTAATTGAGCAAGCTGGCTGGCTGACCTCAAATTGGCAGGTCATGAAGACCACAAGAATACTTGTTTCTGAGCTCGTGTGTGAATCACCATGACCATGACCTTGACATACCTGGGGGAGACTTTGAGGGCACTGAAGTTCTGTGTTAGAGTTAGGGACTTTGAACCATTGAAATTCTGGTGCAAATGTTCTTGTGACCTTAATTGTACTCAGAGGCTAGTGAGGCCTGGGGTCCTTTGGGTCAAAAGCAGGAAAACACAGGTGACATTATGCAAATGTCACAAATCTTTTATCATCAAGTTTCTTGGTTTTTTTCATTTTTCTGTTCTGATATCCCTAGAGACATGGTTCTTAAAATTTTGTCCAGGGACCTCTGGGATCCCTGAGGCCCTTTCAGAAACTCCTTGACGTCTAAAATTTTTCATAATAGTATGAAGGTATTATCTGCCTTTATTTCACTCTGATTACCTCACAGGGATAATGGAGTCTTTCAGCGGCCAGATGACATGTGGTGACACCGTTTCTCTGACGGCCGAGGGAATGCGTACTTGTGTAGTGATGTATTTTGAAATATTCTTGCATTTAATTTGCAATACACTCAATCTTGATAGATATAGCTCACATAAACAAAAGGTCTTTGAGGTTCTTGATAATCTTTAAGAATGTAAGAGGGTCTTGAGACCAAAAAGTTTGAGAAACACTGTTCTCAAGTATCTGTCTTCACTTTCAGCCTAGTTTCCTCATGGTTGTAAAGTAGCTGCCACCTCTTAAACATCACAATAAATTTCAAAGGCCTTTTCACTGGGCCTGATTTCAGTAAACAGAACTTTCCCAGAAGTCCCTCATCAGACCTTCCATCATGTTTCATGGCCAGAATTATGTCACACTTTTATTCCTCAACCAGCCATTGTCAATGGGAATGATTCACGCCCTGGGATAAGTCCTGCTTCCCTGAAAGCCATGTCCTCCTGATGCTTTAACATAATTAGGGTTTATATATTGGGTTTAAGGAAGAAAGGTGGTACTCATAACTTAAGATACAGGTTCAGCTGCATTTTGGTCCACAGGAAGTGGAACACAAGCTTTAAGCTGCGTATTAAGAACTGACCTGAAAGTAATAGACTTATCTGCATTCCTACCCCATTGGCTACACTACGTCACAAGGGCATGGTGTACTGCAAGAAGGGCTGGGAGATGTAGTCTTTAGCTGAGTAGCTGTGTGGCTAGCTAAAATTTGGGGAACATTACTGGTATTTTTAGAAGGAAAAGGGGGCAAATGTAGGTAGAATGTTAGTAGATAGTTTTTGCCATGCTCATTGAATGAATGAATGAGTGAGTGAATGAATGAATGAATGAACCCATAGGGTAGTGGATGGAGTTACGGATGACTGTAAAGATCAGCTGAAAAGATTGACAAACTCTGGGTTGATGCTTTGCCTGAAAGGAGATAGGTGACCTGACTGGCTAATGACTGAGGGTTTGGATATAAGGGCAGCCTTTCTCTGCTTCCCCTGTCTGACATCCCCTCCACATGTCCTCCTCTTCTCCAGTTCAGCAATGTCACCTTCTTCATCTTTGGGCCTCTCATGATGTACCTGATGCACCCCTATGCCCAGAAACGCTCCCGCTACATTTACGGCATCTGTGCCCTCTTCATGGTCATAGGTAAGTGAGGGTCTGTGACAGTGGGTCACTGGGAATGGGAAGGGACACCTCCTTGACCACCTGCCTTTGTCTCTTGCTCTAGGCCTGTTCTCCATGTACTTCCACATGACGCTCAGCTTCCTGGGCCAACTGCTAGACGAGATCTCTATTCTGTGGCTGCTGGCCAGTGGTTACAGCATATGGATGCCCCGCTGCTACTTTCCCACCTTCCTAAGGGAAAACAGGTGGGGTGGGGGCTGGCCCTCTGGTGATCCTGTTACAACCCCCTTGGGCTCCTGGGTCCCCTCCCTGAGCCCCCTTGTGGTCCTTGAAATCCCTCCCCTGACTACACCAGGGCTTTCTCCTGACCCTGCCTGACTTAATTGGGCTCCCAGGGTCCTCTTCTGTCAGTATAGTACCTGGAACTCCTAGAATTCCTCCCCAGATAGCATGGGACCTTCTCTAGACCCTGTCTGAGCTCACCTGGGGGCCCCAGGACCTCATGCCTACACTTACCTGGGCCCAGGGACCTATCCCCTGAGCCTATATCAACTGGGCTCCCTGAAATATTTTATATGGTCCTCCTAGGCTGCCCTCTTGAACTGCAACTCCTCTGAAATTCTCTCCTGACCTTACTCGACTCTTCTGAGCCTTCCAAGACCCCTCAAGTGGTAGCTTCTGGGACCCTGCATTTCCTTCCTTAATCCCACCTGGGCCCTTCCTCAATTTCTTGCCTGACCTCACCTGGGCCCTGGCACTCTTCACTGACTCATCTGGGCCTGGGATCCTCTGCTGAGCCCACCTGGAAGCTTCAAGACTTTTCTCTGAGCCCATTTGGGCTCCTTGGAACTCCTTCCCTTTTCTCACTCACCTCTGCCACAAGATCTCCATGTGACCCTGCCTAACCTCCTCCCCAAGAATCCTCCCCAACCACCCCCACAACTGAGCCTTCTCCCCCCAGGACCCAGTTTGTCTGCCTCGTCTTCATCACCACCATGGTCAGTACCTTCCTGTCCTTCCTGAGGCCTACAGTCAACGCGTATGCCCTCAACAGCATTGCTGTGCACATCCTCTACATCGTGTTCCAGGAGTATAAGAAGTGAGTGGCGGCTGCAGGCACCAGGATTGGGGCGGTGGCTTCCATCCTCCAGGCAGGACCGCCCTCTCACCCCTCACCCCCACCCCTCCTCCCCATACTCACCAGGCACAGAGTTATTAACTCGTGCTCAACATCATCCGCAAGCAGGGCTGGAATTTGAACCTAAGGTTGTCTGACTGCAGAGCTTGTCTTTTATTATGAAACCCTCAACATGTACACAAGTGGACAGCGCTGCACCATAAGCCTCCCTGCGCCTGCTAACCAGCCTTGATAACCATCAACATTTTACCAGCCTGCCTTATTTATTTCCCCTCAGATTTCATATCATGGCACCCATTAATTTTTCAGGATTTCACTCTCCCAATAAAGAATTATTATTATTTTTTTTTAACCCACACTAGGTCTTAGTAAGATAGAGAGGGGACTCTCAAATGGGGCCATTTGGAGAGAGTTGAATCAAAGGGTTATTTACAAAGGAGAGGGCAGGGTGTAGGAAAATTACTATGGGCCATTTAAAACGCCTGCGGTAATAAGAGGGTGATTCTCTGACCAGCAGGAGGCCCCGGGTAAGAGGTGATGGGAGGGAGTGATTGCAAGGGTCTGGGAGCAGAGAGCCTGTGAGGCCTTGGCGAGAGCTGTCACCTCCAGTGGCTGCCTGAGCCAGCCCTGTGGAGAGGGAGCTCTGACAAGAAATCCAACGGTGCCCTCCCGCGCCCTTTGGTTTCCTGTTGGGGCTCCCCATTGGCCAAACCAACTGGAAGCCCAATGACAAGGGAGACTCTGGATTGGGTCCCCACAGCCCAGCACTGCCCCTCTCCCTTCCCCCAGGTCATAGGGCAGAGTGAAGAAGGGTAGGGAAGAATCCAGAGGGACAAATGGAAACTATGGCACACACACTTTTATCAAAGTTAATGATACCTCCTTAAAATAGTATCTAATATCAAGTTCTCATTGACATTTGCTCAGCTTCTCAAAGATGCCTTCTTACACTGGTCTTATTTAAATTGGGATCCAAACCCATCCTTTGGGTCTTCGTTTAATAACAGTCCCTCCCTCTCCCTTTGCTCGAGTTTGCTGGCAACACACACTCAGCCATTTGTCCTGCAGTGCGTCCCACATTCTGGATTTGACTGACTGCTTCCTATGGCATCTGTCAACATGTTTCCTTAATTTTTTTTATTTCCTGCAAATTAATAGTTAGACCCAGATTTAGGTTTAAATTTTTTTAGGCCACGATATTTCACGTGTGGTGCTGGGTGCTTCTTGTCCCATCCCTTTAGGGCTGCAGACAGAGGGGTTGTCCCACAGTGGGTGCTGCTAAGGTTGATCAGAGGGCTTGAATGATGTCACTTGTACCTTTATTAGGGAAGTTTTCCACTGACCTGTCACCTAATGACTTCAGCAGCCACTGAGGCCCCTGCCTCCATCCATGATCTCATTAGGGGGCACAAAAGGGGGACTGGCAGATTCTATTATTCCCTCTGCATGGGTTAGCTGGATGGAGTTCTTCCATCAGAGACGTTCACTTATCAACCCTGAAATAGAGTTTGAACAGGAGAGCCCATTGATTCTTTCCCATTGTTCATCAGGGCGATGATTTGGTGCCTTGGCTATCGCTAGTAGGGACAAATGGGGTTGGTTTTGTTTCTGAGTATTGTTATGAACTCAAGGATGTTTACATTTCCAAAGTGTTTTAACCCATTTGGGCCACTGTGCTACATTTTTAACTTTTTATTTTGAAATAATTACAGACTCATAGCGAGTTGCAAAAACAGCACAGAGTTCTTGTGCTCGTCCCCCAGCTTCCCCCAGGCACCCGCTCCCCACCAGCGGCAGCATCTTATGTGACCATCGTACAACCTCCAAAGGGGGAAATTAACTGCTAACTAGACCACAGACTTTATTCAGATTTTACCAGTTCTTACTCATTATGCTTTCTCTGTTGTTCAAACTGTCTCACTCTAGGCTAGTGGGCGGGGCCTCTGCTTTTAACCATAAAGGAGTTACTGCCTTCTGTGATCTCCAGTATGCTGTTCCCTAAGGGACTCTGGGTTAGTTCTGCCATCGGGGAAATGCAGATTAAATCTACAATCCTGAGTCGTCCAAAGACATGGCTGTCAGAGAATCACCCTCCCACACACAGACACACACATTCTCATAGCCACACAGAGAAGGAATTTCAGCACTGACTCACAGGTACATACACCTACACACCCAAACACACAAACACAGAAGGGCTTGTTGGTTAAGAGGTCTACAATCTGACAACCCTGGTTCAAACCCCAGCTCTGCCCCTTGTTAGCTGTGTAACCTTGGGTGGGGGGCTTTGGGATGTAATCTTATGGGTCTCAGGTTTCTCACCTACAAAATGGGATTATTAACATTGTTGCAAGGACTGAGTTTTTACTTGAAGGACTTGTAGAACTGCACTTGGCATCCTGTAAGTATTGTACTCTGCAAATGTCAGCTGTCAGTGCAGTGAGGCCCCTCCCCCTGGCACCCTGGATCCTTCCCTCTTCCCAGCCTCATCTCCTTGGTGGAGGAATTTCTCAGCAGCCCCTGCAAGCTCTACTCTCTGAGTCAGGCCCTCATCTCCCTTCCTAGGACCAATAATAAGGAGCTTCGACATCTCATTGAGGTCTCAGTGGTTTTGTGGGCTTTTGCATTGTCCAGCTGGATCAGTGACCGCTTCCTTTGCAGTTTTTGGCAAAAGATTAATTTCTTCTACCTGCACAGCATCTGGTAAGCACCTACTCTGCTCTGGGGCCCCAGAACCAGAAAATCTCAGATATCAGAGTTTGGAGCAGCAGCCTAGGGACACAGAGAGAAGTCATAGATACTGGGTATTCCATGTCTGAGGGGTGACTAGCTGCAATCAGGAAGTGAGTTCCAGAAGGTTCCTTTGGATGGTCAAGATTCATGAGAAGTAAGAAGAGAACTCAGGTGGGGCTAGGGAACCCAGCTGGCTACAGAAGCATCCTGTACCCTCACTACCCTCTCCTTGTGTCCCACAGGCATGTGCTCATCAGCATCACCTTCCCTTATGGCATGGTCACCATGGCCTTGGTGGACGCCAGGTATGAGATGCCAGACAAAACCCTCAAAGTCCGCTACTGGCCTCGGGACACTTGGCCTGTGGGGCTGCCCTACGTGGAAATCAGTGGTGACCACAAGAACTGCTAACATCTGCCTGTTTCTTGACTCCCCAACCACCTGCCAACTTGCCTGTGTCTCAAGGAGAGAGGCTTGGATCAGGAGTCTGAGAAACACAGTTCCTTCCTCCAGCTCCCCTTCCCCATCCTCCTTGTCCTGCGTGGCTCCACCCAAGGCAGGGGATGGACTTCGTGACTTCTCTGTGCAGCAGTCTGATGACCCTGCGGGGCTGCCGGGCACAGCTCCCCTCCATGACCTGCTCCTGTTCTCTTTCATTTCCACCCTGTGTTCACTGCTTCCTTGTTGTCATACAACCTGGTGGAGCTGGATCACCAGCTTCTGTGATTATGTGGCATCAGCTGGGAATGACCTCAGGCTGGGGCTTAGTTCACATGCACCTGACTGATAGTGACGGTCACTACCAGACTCTTTGGACCTGTCTTTGTCCACACAATATCCGTGGTACTTAGGAGCCATTCCTGAGAATGGACATGTGTTCTAGTCACTTAATTCTACCCTCATGCATGCATGCAGAGACCTTGCAGGTCATGTGTGGACTTCTGTGGCCATCTCACCAGCTGACAATGGAGTGACACGGACCCCTGGATGGGCAATGTGGGCCCTGTCAGGCACATGTGCATCAGAATGGAGCTGGGGTAGCCAGTACAGGGGATGGATGGGGAGAAATGTGGGGAGGAGGGGAGGATGTTTTTCATTGTGGTTAAGAGCACAGGGCTTGGAGTCAGGAGACCTAAGTTTGAATCCTGCTCCACCATTTACTAGTTGTATAATGTTGGGGAAGTGATTTTTTACTACCTATAAAGCTCAAACACCTTGCCTGTAAAAGGGAAATATTCCTTCTTTTATGGAATTTGTGTGGATAAAACAATATAATGTACGTAAAGTGCTTAGCATGGAGTCTGGCCAACATCTGTCCACCCACTCATCCTTTAATTTACACATCCATCCATCCATTGAATCATTCATTGAAACATGCATTCATCTCTCCATTTATCTGTTCATCCATCCATCCCTCACCTATCATCCTTCCATTTATCTATTTAACTGTTATTTAAACCTCATCCTCCATTAATCCATTCATTTATGTTTAGCCATCCATTTTATTCATTTATCCATCAAAATTATTCAATCATCCTTCCACTCATCCATTTATCCAATTATTTATCCATCCATCCATTTAGTCATCTAGTTATCTATTTATCCATCCAAACCATTCTGTCATTCTTCCAGTCATCCCACCTATTCATTCATTCACTCACTTATCTCTTCAGCAAATATATATTGTCTGCTATGTGTCTTATAGCAGCCCCTGGGGTTACAAGACAACAAAGACATACAAAGCCCCTGCCCTGATGAGGATACACACATTAGACAAAAAGACACATCATCAAGGCAATTCCAGGCACTGATGAGTCTGCCTAAAAGGTAGGGCATGGTGATGTTCTAGAGAATCATGGGGTGGTGGAGCAGCCCTTTTAAATGGAAAGTGAGTGGGGATTGCACTTTCCAGGCGAGACCTCAATGACGAGAGCAAACCAACCATACCAAGAGCTGGGAAAGATCCTTCTGGGCAGAGGAAATAGCAGGTGTGAGACTCCTGGGATGGGAATGCACTGGAGCAACCGAAGGAAAGCTGTTGTCAGAGTTTAGGAACCAAAGGAGAGTGCAGAGTAAGAGGTTCCTGGGGGACCCTGGATGGGCTTTAGTATGCATGGACCAATTTGATATTCTCTGCAAAAGATGGATGTCAGGGCATGTTGTCTGGGCCCTACGAGTGCCTCTCTCCAAACAGAGCAGAAGCAAGTCCATCTGGCTCATCGGAGAGATTGGGACATTAAAGAGGAAGGGCCATTCACATTTATTGAGTGGCTGCCATGTGCTCTATGCTCATTGAACCTAATACTCTCCCCCACTGCCCCCCCCTCCAGATTGAGAGGAATATTCTCATTTTACGGAGTTGGCTCAAAGAGGGCAAGCAACTTGCCATGGGCCGCACCTCCTGATATGATCCAGCAATTTCACTCCTAGTTATATACCTGAAAGAGTTGAAAACTAATCAGAAAAATACTTGTACAGAAATGTTCACAGAAACCCTACTGATAAGAACCAAAGAGCAGAACACAACATAAAGGCCCCACAATGGAAGAATGGGTAAACCGATGTGGTGCATAATCCAACAGAATAGTATTCTGCTGCAAGAAGGGGTGCGGCACTGATACTCACTACAACATGAATGAGCCTTGAAAATGTGATGCTCAGTAAGAGAAGCCAGACACAAAAGGCCACCCAAGGTATAATTCCTTTCATATGTCCAGAAATAGACAAATTCATAGAGACAGAAAGCAGATTAGTGGTTGTCAGGGACTGAGAAGAGGGAATGGGGAGTGACTGCTAAAAGGTATAGGATTTCCTTTTGGGGTGAAGAATATGTTTTGGAACTAGATACAGGTGGAGGCTGCACAACATTGTGAATGTTCTAAATGTCACTGAATTGTACACTTCGATATGGTTAATGGTTAGTTTTATTTTATGTGATTTATACCTCAATTAAGATTTAATAAAGCTCTCAGAGTCACTCTCTACTAGTCTTAGGTCTTGTCTCCGCACCCTCCCCCCCCCCTTCCACAAATCCAGGTGCCAGAAGGATACAGTCTTTCGATTGGCCAGACCTGGTCATGTGCTTCCTTGTGGTAGAAGATGGGAGTTAGGGGTGGGTGGTGAGGGGATGAGAGCCTCACTCTGAGGAGTAAGTGGGGGCTGAACCCCTTAAGCCTTGTGCCCTGTCACAAGTTGGCATTCTCCTGAAGGACTGCCATTAAAAAGTTCATATGAAGGTGACTTACAGACTCTAAGTTGTCCTGGGAGGAGCCCCCAGATCAGAACTATGGCCAGGAAAAAGGCGGAATGAAACCAAGAGAGAGAAAAATTGCAGTGTCCAGTCTACTGCCCTTTTCTGGGGAAATAACCTTGTACATAGTTTGATTTGGCTCCAAAAACCATTCACAGCTCCCCATAGCCTATGGGATAAAGGCCCAATGCCTCAGTGTGACTGTCAAGGTTTGCTCTGAGTTGAAGTTAACCTGGGATAGGTCTCCAGCTCGCCACTGGGCTCTGCTCCAGCTTGGTCATATTCAATATTGCCACGAGTGGCTGTGTGTACATTTGTGGCTAGCATGAAACTGTGCTGAGTACATCTGTGGCTGGCAAGAATATGGGAGGAACAGGGAATGTGTTGGAGGCTGGAAAGAGGATTCCAAAAAAAATCTTCAGGACTGGGCCATCTACAAGGTGAATGCAAGGTCCTCCCTCTGGGTGCTAATAAACCCGACCACTAGAGGGCAATAGAGACCTAAGCTAGTAGCAGAGTGGTCTAGACGGGAAGGTACACGCCCTGTGTTCAAAATGTTACTTTCTAGCTGTGAGACTTGGGTCCACTTGTATCTCCTGTGTGCCAATTTCATTATTTGTAACATTGAGATAACATGTATCAATTGTGTATTCTGCCATATGCTCAAATTACTATTTGCTTTATGTGTTTCTTTGCTCACATTGATGTATTTAGATAGGAAACATTGTGTCACTTCAAGAAGTCATTTGTCACAGATCCAAAATAACCATAAAACTAGATACAGTAACAATGAAAAGTGTCATTAACTGCAGTTTAGTGATTCTTAACCTAGTCTGCACATTAGAATCTCCATCTGAACTTAAAAAAAAAGTGGCTCTTTGCAACAATTGTAGCCTAAAGGTTCTTCACTGCAAGCTTCCCAGGGATAAAAATTGCTCCCCTTCCCCCTTTTTGTCTCTAACTGGGACAGTGGTTTTGAAAGTTGATTAAGTCCCAGAATCATCTATAGAATTGGTTAAACCAAACCTCTGGATGCTGCCCCACACACAGAATTTCTGATTCCATAAATATAGGGAGACTAGAACTGGCATTTCTAATAAAGTTCCTGGATGATACAGAGCCTACTGTTTCAAGAACCACATAAAACCATTGATCTACTATGTTCCGTTAAAGGACTTTGAAATATTAAAGTTGTATCAACATGGACATAGCTGAGCTGCTTTTTTCTCAGCATGATCTCCATTCCACTCACTCCCAGCACATCCTGCTGTAGAGTTCAAAGTACAGTGTTGTTATGATAGCAATCTGCTCTTCAGATTGCTCTTCCAAGTTTTTGTCTGGACTTACTGACAATCCAGTTACTGATTTTCCGGTGCTGTTCTTCAGCACAAAGTACCAGCCATACCACCTAATGAATACTTGACTGCCACTTAAATGAGAAGTGGAAGGAAAAAAAACCCACAAAATCCGAAACTGATTTTTAATTTAAATAACTGTACAAGGCTCCCCAAATTGCAGGCAGGAGTCCTACTGTCCAAGCGACAAATGGCTTACAAGATCTTGAAAAAGATGGAGGGATGTGTCTAAACACGATTTAAATATAGTTTGTTTTTAAATACTTTTTAAATTTTTTATTTTTTAAAGATTTTATTTATTTTTAGAAAGAGGGGAAGGGGAGAGGGAGATAAACATAAATCAGTGTCTCTCACACGCCCCCTACTGGGGACCTGGCCTGCAACCCATGCATGTGCCCTGACTGGGAATTGAACAGGCAACCTTTTGGTTCTCAGGCCAGCACTCAATGCACTGAGCCACACCGGCCAGGGTTATGTTTTATTTTTTAAATTGATTTTAGAGACAGAGGAAGGGGGAGAGAGAGAGATAGACAGACAGAAGCATGGTTGTGAGATAAGTCAGGAGAGAGGGAAGCATCCTGTAAGAGAGAACTGGTACACACATGTGGTGGTGGAGATGGAACCCTCAAACTAGGTATGAGCCCTCACCAGTGATGGAACCCGCAACCTTTTGGTGTACAGGATGGGATAAAGTTCCAACCAACTGAGACACCCCTCTAGGAATTCAAAACTGTTATTTGGAGGGTTTGGCATTATAAATTTCGGGTTAAAATGAGACACCCCCCCATTATTTTAATGCAACTCGATTTCAAATTTGCATCAACTAAGTTAGCATCAACTCGCATCACGCCAGACTATGATTGTCCTCAGTTTACTCATGTGCAAACTGAAACTTGGGGGGGTGGGGGGGCAAAGCCAATTGACCAGGCTTGCCGCGGTGCAGATCAAGGATAGGAAAATTAACTTGCAGTTTCAGAGCACATTCCATCACCTAGCAGCACGAGAACAGGAAATAAAAGTGTCCCTAGGGCTTGCTCCCCAGACCTGGAATCCGCTACCTCAGCTCCAGGCTGGGTAGGTTCGGGCAGGGACGATCCGGGAACCAGACAGTGGCCTCCGAGGGCCGCAGTGCGCACGCGTAGTGCGCCCGTTCCGCCCCCGCCCCCCTCCACGTGCAGCGCACACCTCGCGCTCCCTCCGCGGGGTTTGCCTCGCGCCTCCCTCCCTCCCTCCCCCCGCCCCTCCGGTCCGGGGATCCCATTGGCTAAGGACTTCGTTCCTCCGAGAGCCGCCCTGTCGGCCACCGCCAGGACGGAAATCCGGCCCCACAAGCGGCCTTCCGTGCTGTTGATTGGTCCGGGCTGCTGTCAGTCCGGGCGGCGGGCCTAAGTCGGCGGCGGGGGCCTGGGGTCGGTGCGCGACTGGGACTGGCGGTGGTTTCCGGTTCCGCGGGGCTGGCGGGCGGGCGGGCGGCCGGGAACGGCGGCGGCGGCGCCTGACAGACAATGAGGGCAGCGGGGAGGAGCTGAGCGGCGGCAGCGGCGGCGGCGAGCGACGCGGGGCCCGGGGGCGGGGCTGGGCGGCAGCCATGGACAATCAGGTGAGGAGCGGCCGCGCCGCCCCAGCGCAGCCCGCGTCGTCCGCCCGGCCCCCTCCTTCCCTCCGCCCCGCCGCCCGGCCCTCCTGGGTCCCGGTCTCCCCGCCCCCGCTTGGCGCCCGCCAGTCCCGCTTTGTGCGCTCCCGCCTCTCCCCGGGCCTTTATGTGGGGCAGGGGTACCCCTCCCCCATTCGCGACCCGGGCCTGGCTGGAGCTCCTGGGACCCTGCTGGGGATTCCGGGCGGGCCCAGCCCAGAGACCCTGGGACGCCCCTTGTGACCCTAGTCCGGCCAAAAATCCTTTGGGACGCTCCTCGGGACCCCGGCCTGGAGCTCCCTTTGGCGGCCCAGACCCCTTTGGGGCGCCTCTTAGGACCCTAGTCAGACCCAGAGCCCTCTGAGACATCCCCTGGGACTCCACCCCAGCCCAGAGTCCTCACAGGCGCCTGTGGGGATTCCTCAGATTCAGCCTTTAACCCCTTTCTCCTTTAGATCCAGGGTTGGTCTGTGTCTTCTTTCCTCTCTGGACTCTAGGCCCTGAGTCCCCAGCCTGCTGCCTCTTCTCTCTCTGAAACCATGGCTGGGGTTTGAATCCCTCCAGAACCCCAGGGACCTTGGTTTGCAGTCCTCCTTCCTTGAACCCTAAGCCTTCTTACTTCTCCTCTTCATTTAGGCTTGAGCCCTCTCTTCCCTCTGGTCCTGCCCCTGCCTCGGCGTCTGTTTCCCCTCTAACCCTGGCCGGGTCCTGGGTCTCTTCCCACAAGGACCCAGGCCTGTGTTGAGGTTCCCCCCATTTTGAACATGGGGTTGCCTCCTCAGTTGCCTTTGACTTAGTCTCCTGCCTCAGACCCCTCTGGTTTTAGGCCCTGGTCACTCTCCCAGAGACCCCAGTGCCTTTGGGTCTGTCTCTTACCCTCAGACCCTCTTAGTCCAGGCTCAGGGGCAGTTTCTGTTCTGAACTGGAGTCCCCACGCTCTTCAGTCACCAAATGCCTCACTCCCTTCAGGTTGCGCCTTCTTTGACTGTGGGACCCTGGTTTATGCTCCCCTCTCCCCAAATTTGGATTTGTCTCATCAGTCTGGTTCCTCCAGCCTCAGCTGACCTCCTTCCACTGACCTGCAGTCTCCCCAGACCCCCAGTGCCTCTCTCCTTTCAGGGTGCCGCACTTTATTCCACTGTTGCCCAGCTCTGTGCTGTGACTTTCAGCCAGGACCCTCTCCTTTCAACACATCTTAGCACCTCCACCTAGAGCCTTGCTCCAAATCCCGGGTGGTTGGTTCCCTGACCTCTGTAAACTCTCCCCATGGCCCCTCGCCCTTCCTTCTGGAAGCAGAGCCCATCCTGTCAGTTCCAGTAAACCTGAGGCTTTTTTGGCCTCTGGTCCCTCTTTCACCAGCTCTACGCTCACTTTTCTCCAGTACCCAGTCCCCTTCCCCTCCTCAAGCCCAAGGCCACTGTGGCCCCCATCACAGGATCATTTATTTCTTCATTCTTCCCTGCTGTCCCTGACTTCCAGGGGCACGAGGCCAGGAAAGGCGGTGTAGGACTGTGGGGGTGGCAGCTGAGATCTCTGTGTTAGAGAGGGCAGGTTGGGGCGTCCCTACATGCTGGCGCCACTGAGGCGGCTCTGCCTGGTAAGGTGCTGTGTCTCTGAGGTTTCAGGGGTGTAGGGTCTCCCCTGCCCATCCTGGCTGCCTGTGGTGGCACATGATCATTGAGGCTTGTTGTGTGGCTCCCTCTTGCCATGAATTCCCTTGTGGCTTTGGTGTTACTACCTTTCTCTTCAGTGGGAAGGAAGAGTTTATGGCAGTTTAATGGTGGAGTTCTGTGGGGCGGTATGCATTCATTTCCCTTGAAGGGACAGCATTTTGCCTCCAATTCTTATTGAGTCAAAAAACAAAACAAAATACACCCTTAATGTCCACCTTCAACAAAGCCCACCTCTGGGAAGGGCTTGTTGGGCACTACATAAGCGTAGAATATCACATCTCTCACCCCACCTGCTAGTCCTCCCGGAAGATGTCTTAGGTCCAAGTGTGTCCATTCCCCTTGGGCACTTGTCATTTATGTAAGTAGAACAGTGAAAATAGGTGGCATTCTTGGTCAGTGACAGGGTGGACTGGTGAACATGCTTGAGCTGCTGTAGCCACCAGCACCTGCGGCTCTTTAAGTATAAACAAACCAAAATGAAAAAGGCAGAACCTCAGTCATACCAGCCACATTTGAAGGGCCCAGTAACTACTACTGCTAACCGGTCAGCCTCCTCATTGGGCATCATGGAGACGTGGCAGAAAGGTCCTTTGGACAATGCTGGTCTAGATCCTTGCAGAAGTATTTGCAAGTGAAACTAGTCCCAAAGGAAAGTATGTGTCACCCCATAGACTGAGTCTCTATCCCACTCTGTTTTCATGCAAATTTGGGAGAGTACCTAAGTAGGCAAGTTGGTGGTCGGTATTCTAGAATGACTTCTGTTAACTGGCAAAAAGTCTTTGAAACCAGCAGAATCTCAGCCTTCTCTTTCTCCAGAATGCCCCAAACCTGTAAGTGCCTCAGTCTCATGGGGAACAACAGGAATTTCCCCTGAGGGTCTGCCAGCTGTAGGAGCCTGCTTCTCTTTACTTTTTTGTGTTCTCTAGAACTTTCAGCCCAGCCAGGAAAGACAGGTCTGCATTTTGCTCTGGGCTCCCAACTTCTTGGAATCGAAATCTTTCCCCATGGGTAGGAAAGTTTGGTTCCCTCTGTCTTGACCATAAGTCTGTACTTAACATATCCAGTGCCTGTGAGATTTGTATTTTTTTTAGGGAGAAGGGAGTCATGTACTTTTTCAGGGTAGGGGGCAGGTCTTGTTCATTAGGCTTGTGATTTATCTCCAAGAGTGGTGGGGAAGGAATGGGCATAGTTAAAGGCTGAACAAATGCTGAGAGGATGGGGAGGGGCTGCCTTTCTGGGGACATGGGTTGCCTGGGGAGCTAGAAGTATCAGTGTCTGGGTAGTTCTGTTCTCCAAAGGACCAGGATGTCCTCCCTTCAGAGAAGCATTGGGACTGGCACCTGAGGTGGGTGGGCGACCCATTGACTCATACAGTTGAATTGATGTTGATTCCTCAAAAGGTTCTTCTGAGTTTTAATTTGGGAACAACTTCTTGTGACCATACTCTGTTGTTCTGGAAGGGAAGGTTTGTTTCTAATGGCACTTGCCCATTTTACAGATGTGAAAAGGCCCAGGAAGGCCCCAAAAGTAGGCAAGGCCTGGTGGCATTCTTAGGTAGGTCTGCTCTTTCCTCAAGACCTTATGGAGAGATGCTTGGAATTGTTCAGAACACTGGTGTGAGGGTGACTGGATTCTCTGTCACCCAGCTCTGAAACTATCTCTTGGAAAGTCAGCACGCCAAGTTTTTGTCCTGAAGTTACAGTAGTATGTTGTAAAGTACTTGAGGGCAGGGACCCAAGTCTTGTTCCCCTTTACATTCATGTAACTCAGTTTTGCATAAACTTTGCCAACTGTTGGTTAAATAAAAATAAGATCTGCTCCTTGTAACCTGGTCCACCTGGCCTGGCCACAGTTGCCTTTTTCAGGGTTGGGCAGCGTGCCGTCCATATGCCTGCGGGCTTCTTGTGCATATATAATATATATCTTGCTCCAGGCCTTCCTGGCAGGCTGGTGGCGGTCTTTCTTCTTAGGAACCTGGAAACTAAGGATTGTAGGTGTATTTGCATACCCACATGGCCTGCACACTTATTCCTGGAGTTTCCAGAGAGCATTCATTGAGCTCCCTCTCATCTCTTTGCTATTAGCCTTGTGCCCTGGGTGAAAGGGACTAGGCTGGACAGAGCCACAAGAGGGGTGCAGGTGCTGGCTGCCAGCCCCTGTGTGCCAGCCGTTAGAAGGCTAGGGCCTCATGCAGCTTGCTTCTGTCCCCACCTCTGGGCAGGCTGCCCTCCTTTTGAGAGGGTTTTCACTGAGGGACACCCTTCATTTCCTGTCTTTCTCAGATTCTCATTCAGTAGCTGCTGCTCCTGGGAGGCCCCCCACTGGGTCTAGAGAGAGAAAGTTCTGTGAAAAATATCATGTTTGTCCCGTGTTGCCATTGCTTCGCTGGACCAGTATTTTTTCCCATTTCTGTATGTGTGGACCATGTTGCCAGCAATCTGCTGGGTGCAGTTGGATTTGACAAAATCAATCCTAGCTGATGAGGGAAAATGCTCTTGGGTGCTTTCATCCCCTGGGAGGGGACAGAATTGTCACATCTGAGGGAATTAGATACAGTAGCCAGACTCCAGGCATAATTATGCCACTTGGTAAAGTGCGAATTCCCAGAGGAAAGGGCATCTGTTGCTGAGAATTCCCACCAGAATATTAGGAGGAATCTTACAGATAAACTTGTTAAAGACCTGCCTTCTGGGGCCCAGGCTGAGGGCAGGATTCATGGGGTACGGTTGGCCTGGAGAGAGGACAGTGCCCAACTGCCCAAAGCGAACTGTTCCCAGACAGCCCTCAGAGCCCTCGTGCTGCTCTATCCCAACCCCCAGGTCTTTGGGATGATGTCCTAGAAGTAAAATAGGTAACCCTTTTTAAGGAGGCATGGAGTATTCCCTTTTGTTGAGAGAGTGGGTGGCAAAGTGATGCCCAAGATGCTGGGACATGCAGCAACCGAGGGTCGGTCCCAGGGCCACTTCCAGCCACCTACTCTGGAGGTGTCACAAAGGGCCTCTATGCAGCCAAACAGTGAAATTCTTCATTCCAAGGCAGGCTAACCTAACCAACACTTACTAACCCCTTTAGCCAAGTACCCTTTCTAGAGAAAGCTGATTTGCTTCAATTCGTTGGTTCTAATGGACAGGGAAGGAGTCCAGGTGGAGTAAGGGAGAGGGAGTGCATGGAACTCTTGGAGGTGGCATTGGCTTGGCCATGCTAATTATCATGACAAGTCAGAGTAGTTGGCCAGAGCTCAGCTTGCTCGCCTCCAGTTCGGTGTAGCTTGAATGTCTTACCGAATCAGTGACTTCTACTTTAGTAGCCCAGAATCTGTGTTACTCCACTATCTTTGTTTTTTAGAAAATTCCAGCATTTGGGGGAACGATCCTCTCCTGAGTGCACCATCCTATGCAGTTATTGGCACCTTGAACCTGGGGGTGTGGAGGCTGAGTTGGCACCAGCCCCCAGGGCACAGATGCCACCCAGCAAGCTTTGGGTGTGCCCTGCCAGCTGAAGAGATTGACCCACTGCTGCTTCAGAACCTTCCTGTTTGTTTACTTTGGCCTGTGGAGTGTATTTTTGGTGCTTCCATTATCTCCTCACTGATGGAACCGTGGTCTCCCGTTCTGTCACAGTAACTGCTCTGCCCCTCATGTGCTCTGAGTACGAACCCCACATAATCAGAAATGCTGGGAAGGCAGCCGGGTTGGTGAATAACAGAATCTGAGGGGATATCTCGTTACATGGGAGTTAACTCCAAAGAACAAAAAGTCATTTGCCAGTATGTATTAGTTTTCCACCTGTGAGCCTCCCAGCAATGCAGGAATTGTCTTCTGACTTTTTGTTGTGAACCAGGTTGGAGAGAAAGGCGGAGTTTTTTACCCACGGGGACGTGTATATGGTGATTACAGCCTTTCCAGATAATGTAAATACTGCTTGGGTTTGTTTATGTTGAACATTGTCCATATATGCAGCACTCTGCAGACAGATGCTTGTGGTTGATTTGAGCATTACATGTTTATCCAGACGGTTAGTCCTTTGTCTCTAGCTTTTGGTGGGGTATCTCCACTTGAATATCTCCAGTATCCCCTCCACCATCCCAGCAGCATCCCAGCTACCTGTCTCTCAGAGTTACTTGAGCCCCCTCACTTCTTCTCCTTCATCTACACTGAGGTCCTGTGAGTTCTTCCATTTCAGGTTTGAGTTAACCTCCTTTTCCAGCCACACCCTCTGGTTGCCTTCATGTGGACTTGGTTGTCCTTTTCTGCCTTCGACCCAGAACCCTGGGCAACACAGGTTGCCCAGGACCTTTTACTCACATACTGTGCCCTCACGTCCATCACCTACTTATACTTGGCAGTCATTTCTGTTGTGTTGAGTCTAAATGTTCCATCTCCATGCCCACCCCTCCTTCCGGTGGACCAGGTCCCAGCAAATCCTTGCTCTTTTCCCAAGGAGCCCCACAGGGACTGTTCTGTGCCAGGGGAGCTACTGCCCTGTTTTTACAGGTGCTCGCTAAGTACTCAGAGCCTCTGCTAGCTCTTCCATACATACATCAGGACCATCCTGTCCCTATCACTGTCCTAATTGTCTCTTCCTCTTGGAAGGCACTACTTATAACTCTGGTCTAGGAAGGCCCTCTAGTTTGATCCATTAAGTATGGTTGATGCTTCACATACCATGGTTCCAAGATAGAGGTTAAAAGGGTAAGTGAGATAGCAGTGGACAGCCCAGGAACAAAGATGAAGTGGCCACCACCATGGAGATGCTTGTATACACGCAGTGATTGGAAAGGGCTTTGGGGAAAGTAGCCCTGAAGCTGTGGATTAAAGGACAGCAGGGAAATGAGTAGGGCACCTAGGCTGTGGGCTACAAGGAGCAGAGGCGGATAGGAGTGGATGTTCCCTGTGTGTGTCGGGATACTGGTGTCTGACTAAGCTGGAAAGGAGTTGGTGGGCATTTCTGTATTTCCTCAGTGCTGAGCCTCTTGGGCATACCAGAGACTTAGAAACAGCTATGTGTGTGTGCGCGCGCATGCACGCACACCTTGAATCTTGCAGTCCTTATACATGGACTGCAAGATACACTGACCTCAGAAGGGTTAAAAAGTGAAAAATAATGAGCATCTCAGATTTGAGGAGACACAGGTGGAAGACGGACAGTGTGCTGAGGCGTTTGGACTTTATTCTGAGGGTGTGGCAAGCTGAGGAAGGCTGTGAAACAGCCAGAGATTGGATCTCTCTCCCCTGCTTTCACCGCAGTGACTGAGCAGCAAGAGGAGGGTGAAGAGGGAGGGAGGACGGTGGTAGTGGGAACTGAACAGGTTGCTGAATTGCAGAGAGGAGGCAGATACAGAGGGACTGTGGTCATAGGGACACACGTCATCAGTGGGATGAGTGAGAAAGAGGGTGGAAAGTGAAAAGTGTAAGATTTCTGGTCAGGACCTAGGAGGGTGATTCTGTCAAGAGAGGGCTGGGAAGCCTGTCATAGGGGACCTTTGGGGAAGTGTGGCAGCCACAGCACCCATGATTTGCTCCTGGTTATCTCAGCACTTAGGAACAAGTATCCACTCAGCCTCTGCTTTCTTTGTATCATTACTGCATTTGATACTTGGTGTCGAGCTGTATCTACTCTACAGGGAGGCTGGGGAGGCTCTTACTAAGGAGATAACTGTTTACAGTAGGTTCCCTGGCAGTGATTTGACTCCCCCCTCCCCCGCCAAGATGTTGCCAGTGCTTCGAAGTTTTGTGGCTTTGTCCAGTGGAGTGGAACCTGCATGATCTGCTTTATGTCTCAGGGCAGAGCTTCAGAGAGCAGCTTAACGAAGGGAGTCTGCTACCAGGGCTGCAGGTGGCTTCAAGCTCGCCCTTCCGTGCTCACCATTCTGCTTTTAAAACTGAGCCACCATTTGTACGGGTGACTCAGATGACTCCACTGGTCTCTGTTCTCCAGGAGGCATTCTGTTGAACCAGGGAGAATAAAAATGCTTTAATCAAGGAGTGCGATAGGCTTGACTAGGGGGGCAAGCTGGCAGAATGGCTACAGGAGCAGGCCCTTGGGTGACACACACCTGGGCCGTAGTCTGGGCCCCTTGCTCCCTACCAGCTGGTCTCCGTCGTGTATGCTGCTTGGCAGTGTACTCTTGGAACCTTGGTTCCTCACCTGTAGAAGGAGGTAATCACGCCACTTTGGGTTGCACCATTGTGTTTTGGGAGACCTTGGTGGGAATGCCAACTCCAGACAAGGAGCCACCTCTGAGGAGCTGATGTTAGAGCAGAGTGAATGAACCATTAGCAAGATGAGTTCTGATAGTGAGAAATGCTAAGGCATGGTGTGACAAAGAGGGACAGGGGTGGTGGTGGAGATTTCATGTTAGATGGTCAGAGAAGGCTTCCCCAAGGGACTGACAGTCCAGCTGAGACTTCAGTGACAGGAAAGAGCCTTCCATGGGAAGGCCTAGGGGCAGAGCACCAGAGGCAGAGGGCCCTGAGGCAGGAATGGAGAGGTTGAGGGGGTGGGTGGAGAGGATCCGTTGGGCCTGGCCTGGGCTTGCTGAGGAGAGATGAGTAAAGCAGGCACATGGTACCTGGTTCTCAAGGACAGTTAGCAGTCTCCTGCTCTGGGCTTTGTGCTGACCCCGTGCCCACTTCTTTCTCCCACCAGTGCACTGTCCAGGTCAAGTTAGAGCTGGGACACCGGGCCCAGCTGCGCAAAAAGCCCACCACGGAGGGGTTCACACATGATTGGATGGTGTTCGTCCGCGGCCCAGAACAATGTGAAATCCAGCACTTCGTGGAGAAGGTGGTCTTCCGGCTGCATGACAGCTTCCCCAAGCCCAAGCGTGGTGAGTGGCTCCTGCTTCCCCTGCCCCGCCCCCTCCCAGTGGTCTGGTGTTTACACTGAGGTTCTGGCTTGCAGCTCTTGGCATGCCAAGGAGAAGTTGCCTGGTGAGCACTCTGCCCTTCTTTGACCCAGTAAAGGTCCCCTTCCCTCCCTTCTGCTTCTCCTTTAGCTGTGGAGTTCATAGTGGGGAAACAATGACTATGTCTTGGGTCATTATTTAGAGTCAAGCTCTGAGAAGCCTCCAGAGAAAGCATAGTCAGTGGCCAGCAGGTGAGAAAGAACAATTTATATCTGCTTGATAAGTAATCAGAAAATTGCTTATTGGGCCTACATTTGATGAGATACCATCTTAAGAATTCATGGTGTTTGTGGAAAAAAGCATAAAAGGTGCTCATTTCACCACATCTTGTTTCTTATGCCTTCTTTTCCTGTGTCACCTGTCAGACTAATACCTGATGAGCACAAGCACCTCGTTCACATTTTCCACAAAGATTCTGCTTTCTGGGGACCTGGCAGTCTGATGGGGCAGAGAAAGGGGATTCACCCAGTTTGTGGGAGTCAGAGAATACTAACTGTGGAATTTGAGGGGAATTTGGGAACATGGTGGCTATCTTTGTGAGCTCTGTGGGGGCCGCATCTGCCTTTCCCACCACTGAGTCCTTATTGTGAAGCCTGGTATGTCACAGAGGTCCAATAAATATTTCTTGAATATGTGTTGATAAAGGCACAAAGGACTTTCTAGCAAAGTGCTTCAGGGTGGGGGAGCCACTGCTGTGTTGCTGACCCCTCTGCCTGCAGTGCCCGGTTTGGGGGCCTGGGGCTGAGCTGGGAGCCAGTGTGGACAGCCTCAGGCAGAAGCAGGAGCACATCCTGGGACCCACTGGGGGCTCAGGCCCAGGCCCAGGCCTGGGCCAGCAAGTGGCTAACAGACAGCCTAGAGGGGAGATGACTTACGTTACAGAAGCGGAAACTTCTGGTTCGCAAGGAAAGGCAACTTGAAATTCGTAGTGGCACGGTAGCCATTTCTTTTTCTTCTGGTTTCTCCCATCAGCTTTCAGATGTTTCTTTTTCTCATTTATCTTCTCCTGAGTCTCATCTCTTCTCCTTCCTTTCTGAGACTCTTGGAGGAGAGCAGATATGTTACAGACAACAGTAGATGTCTGTAAAACAGTAGCTGTCTCAATAATAATAGTAGCAAAAAAATAATAGCAGAGCAGCAGCAGCAGCAGCAGCAGCAGTAGTAGTAGTACATGCCACTTACCAAGCACTTCCTGCAGGGTCTCAGTTTATTCCCTCACAGCCCTATTTTATGGATGTGGAAGCAGGCTCAAGGGGGCCCAGCAAGCTGCCTGGGGGTCTGGCAGTACTGCCTGTTTCTGTCGGTACCCGACCACGCCCATTCATTTGGGAGTCCTCTGTGGTTGCTGTTATGCTCTGAGAGCAGGGTAGAAACCGGCTGCCTGTTTCTTGTGAGCTGGTCCTGCCTTTTTCCCCTAGCAGCTTCCACTCCAGCTCTTTCACCATCTCCCTCACCTGTGCTGTGCCTTTGTCTCCCAGTGGGCCCAGGATGATAATTTCCATTCATCTTTAAACTATTTATCTCATCTTCATCCCACAGGGTCAGTAGGCAACCAGCCACTAGAAGTGATATTAATAGTAGTGTGCATTTGTCCAACACTTGCTAGTTTGTGTGCTGTGCACATGACAGCCCTGCGACATTGTACTCCCGGAATTCCTGCCAGGCAGATGTGGAAACTGAGGTTCAGAGAGGCCCAGTAACCCACTTATGGTCACATGGAAATGGCCTAGTCTCTGACCTCCAAGTTCCAAGAAAATGGATGATGAGTGAGGCCCACTTTTTTAAAGTGTCAGTTCGTAGGCAGAGTTTAAATTAGTAGTTGAATGGTACTTATTGCCAAGTCTGCGCAAAATGTGTGAAATAGTAAATGCCCGATTAGTTATTTGTATCAAACAAAACTCAAGTGGATTATACCCTTGCCAGTTTCTTACAGGACTCTAGGCTCTGAAATTATTGGTCATGTACTTTAATAGTATCTTTAAAATCAAATAGATATAACAAACCGAGTAGAAATATGCCGGGTGGGAAGTTTCCATTTCCTGTGTCATCATTGGTCACACTGCCCCACGGGCAGTCTTTCTAGTCCTTTCTCCATGTTCTTCCTGAACATCCTAAGTTAGTGGGAGTGAATTGGCTGGCTTCTTGATCTTCAAATTTAAAAATATTAACTTATCAGCATGAAAGGCTAGACTTTATACTAAACTCCTAACTTCTCTTGTCCATCATCTGCTCTAAATGTTTTATAGTTAAGTGATACGTTTTGCAGTGGTTGTCTTTGTGACTTTGAATAATGAGCAAATCTGCTTACTTTTCAGATCTCCTGCAAACGCTCCCTGTCACCTTTTTTAGGAAGTTCTCTGGCTACCAGGTCTAAACTACAGTTTCTTTGCTCAAAACACCTGAACAGCATATGCTTCTAGGTTTCTTTCTGTTTTACTTTTCTCTTTAGCACCATCTGAACATATTTATATTACTTGTTCATCTGATTTGTGTCTTGCTGTAGTGTGCTGCTCTCTCCTTGGTGCTGGGAGCACGCAGTGGGTGCTGTCAGCACGCAGTGGGTGCTGTCAGCTTTTGTCATATCTTCTGACTTTCTGCTTAGGAGGAAGACATGAGCACCCCCTCTTTCCTTGAGTGTTTCCTTGAGCACCCTCTCCTTGACATTGTTAAAGTTGTTGAACTAAAACCGAGACTTTTGCTCCTGTATCAGAAATTGACCGAAAGTTGGAAACCAGTAAGCAGTAATAACTTCATAGACTATTCATTGTTGTGCTGGTCAGGATCCCAGGATTTCATTCATCTTTTCTGTGAACTTTGAGCCACTCAAAGAGAAAACTCAAGGTCATGTCAAGGTCAGATGGGTTCCTTCTTTATCATTCTTGGTTAAAATTCAGTCCTGTTTACTTTGCTTCATGTTTAGGCCCTAACTTTGTGAATACCCCTTTGCTTCTTCCTTTTCTCCCATTGCATTGTCTTCATTATACCTTCACTTTTTTCCATCCTCAATTATTTCGCTTAATTGATGGATTCACCCCCTCCCCCCTGGACATTTCATTTTGGCTCTGTCTTCCTTCCTCTAATCAGGACTGGCTTCTCTCAAGGACGTCTCTTCAGCCCCACCCCTGGGACGTTCCTTTGCTGTTCTCCTGGGGGGATTTATTTGTTATCATATGTTTTGGTTTATTTTCTTGTTTCCCTGGAGTAATTTTTCAAGTAATGTCCTAAGAGATCAATTACTTAGGAAATTTCCCAAGAAAAGTGTGTGAGAAATGACCTCTTTGACTCCTAGTATATTTGAAAGTGCCATTGTTCTGTTCTCACACTGAAATGATAGTTTGGTTGAGTATACTGTTCCTCTTTGAGAATTACTGTCATTTAGAGTTTTGAAAGTATTTGCTTCGTGGTCTTCAGTAAAGTCTGATGCAGTTGGGTTATTTTTGATAGATGACCTGTTTTTTCTCTAGAAACATTTAAGATATTTTTAGGATACTGTTTCTGGGGTATTTTTTAAAATTATTGATTTGAGAGAGAGAGTGAGATTGATTTGTTGTTCCACTTATTGATGCATTCATTGGTTGATTCTTGTGTGTGTGTCCTGACCAGGGATCAAACAGCATCCTTGGTGTATTGGGACAGTGCTCTAACCACCTGAGCTTCCCAGCCAGGGCTTTGGGGTCTTTTGATTGTGATGTCCTTCATTTAGTTCCAGAAAGTTTTCATCTACTTCGACAGTTTCTTTCCATTTATTTACTTTATCTATTTTCTCTTCCTAGGATGTCTGTTACTTAACTTCTGTATGCCTAAATCTTTTATCTATGAAATGGAAACAGCCGTATCTGCCTCAAGATTGTCTAAGGAATAAATGAATTAATATGAATTGAGTGCTGAGAATAGTGCCTGGCACACAGTAGTTGTTTTATAAATATTAGCTGCTGTTAACATTTGTTTAATCTGCTTAATTGTTTCTTCATGCCTCATTTTTTTTAATGTCTTTTTGATCTACATTCTGGAAAATGTCCTTGGCTTTATTCTAGTCTTTGCACTGAATTAAAACATTGTAAGTACTACATTTGTACTAAGAGCCCTGTCTTTTCTTTTCTTTCCCTTTTAAAAATTATCTTATTTTTATTTGGGGGTATAGTATATCTTGGACCTGAGGATAGTGACTCTAGTTTCTGTCTTGTTTTTATTTTTTTCTTTTCCCAGCTTTTCTTTCGGTCTTTAAATAATTGCTGTCTCGTTGGGTTCCTGCAGGTGGGAACTCTTATTGAGCACTATTTCGGGCAGGATGGGTTCTGCTGACCAGCAGGCTTCTGTTTAGGGAGATGGGACTTCCAGTTTCCTAAATGAGGAGGGCTCTACTCTGGGTCCAGTTTTCCTACCGTAGGCATTAGCTTCCCCCAGACAGTTCTCTTCTCCTGAGACAGGAAATCACCCAGATGTCCTCAGAGGCAAGCTTGAAACATCTTGAGCCTGGGGTGGCAGTGGGTGGTGGGATGAACCCCAAGGCTGCTGTTCAAGTACTGCCTCTCGGTTTGGCTTTTTTTTTAATAGCTGCTTTACTGAGATAAAAGTCATACACGATAAAATTTATCCTTTCAATGTGTACAATTCAGTGCTTTTAATGTATTCATAAAGTTGTGCAACCATCATCACTGTCATTCCAGAACACTTTCATCACCCCACAAGTAAACGAGCATCTTGCCTGCCACTAGCTGTCACTCCCCTCTTCCTCCCTTTCCCTCTTCCAGCTTCTCTCCTGCCCTTCCCAGACTGTGTAGGTGCCACACCCCTAGTGTTTTGGGCTCTTGCCTGCCTGCCCTATATTGTGCCATGGCATGTTCTGGGCTGAAGCTTCCTTTTCCTGTTTCCTTGCCCAGCATGTTCTCATTCAGTTTTTGCCTTTCAGAAATTTCTCCACTTCTCATATCACCCTCCTCCCCTCTTCACTCTCCTGACTTTATTTCCTATCGTATTTTTTTCACTTTGGTTTCCATGGGCATCTGCTTAATCTCTCTCTTCTCCATCTCTGAAAGGATAGGTGTTTTTTAGCCTCAGAGTGCCTGTCATGTGACAGGCCTTTGAAGAAGGGAGATTGAGAGATGCATAGCAGGATCTCTTCCTTCAAAGGGTTTGTAGTCTGGGAGGGACACGGAGATCAAGTGTGACGTGTACTCTGGTAAAGATAACTGCCCTCAGCAGAAGCAAGTGACCTGGAAGTCAGACCGAGGGAAGCCGCGTCTGACCTTGTTAGGAGATGGGCCCTGACTCGGGCCTTGATGGCTGATGGGAGTTAGACCTGGGGTGGGTGAGGAAAACAAGGTCAAGAGGGTGGAGTTGAGAGCAAATCTTCAGGCTCTTCCCTTGCCTCTGCCTTTTATGTGTCCCTCTGTTATGGGGGCTTATGTATTGAAGACAGGCCATCCTTCCTGTGTGCTCCACTTCCACTTTCCTTCCTGGATTCAGATTAATTTAACAAGTATTTGGGTGCCTGCCAGGTGCCCAGCTCCGTGCTGGACTTGGGCACAGACAGCAGGCTGCAGGGTATTTACAGTTGGTGGGCTTGGGCAGAGCACTAGGCAGGCAGCTCTCATGTAGCTGGAGAGACCCCACTTGCTCCCTCAGTCTGCTCCAAGAGGGTCCAGAGGCTCAGAGAGAGGCAAGCCATGACCTGGCCTTCCAGTCCAGGTCACTTCCTGCTGCTGGTCCATCTCCTTACTTTGATGGCAAACCTGAGGGAGGCATGGCATATGGCCCTTTTAGCATATTTGACAGATTTTTACTGAATGTTTTTGAAAGGTTTTGCTCTGGTCCAGGCCCTGGAGATGTGACAGTAAGTGAGACAGAGCTGATGTAGAGATTGAGAAAGATGACCACAGTAAGCTCAGAAGTCCTGTGGTTGAGTGATACAGGGTGCTAGAGGCCTGTGGGAGGGAACCATGACCTGGAAATGGGGGTTGGGACTCAGAGCTGGGGTCCTGGAGGAAGTGATTTGCAATCTGAGAGATTCATTGGGGCTGGATCTTAGGACCTTGGGTCGGGCTGGCAAGAGATGGAACTGTAGGTGATGAAGCCCCCTGCAGGCCACTTGGAAGGGCTCTGAGTTGGTCCTGAGGGCCGTGGGGAGCCATCAGGGGACAGTCAGGTTGGCAGTTCAGGGTAATCATCCTGCTACCCATGCAAATGATATTTAGGAGTGAGCCTGAGGCAGGATGGCTAGTGAGGCATGCAGGAGGCACAGGGTGCTAGGCAGTGGGGTGCATTCCAGTGCAGTTTGGAGATAGACCTGATAGTGCTTGACAATAGGTGCCCTGAGGGAGAGGGAAGAGCTGAGAGTCCTCAGTCCTTGGGGGTGCAGTAGAGAGCCTGGTTTCTGAGCTGTGGGACTCAGGGGGAGGTACAGGTTACAAGGGGATGAGTAGATGGTTTGGGGCAGGCTGTATCTGAGGTGCCCATCCAGCATGCATAGAGGATTTCCAAGGAGCAGAATGGGACTGGCTAGAATAGAGATTCAGGGCCTAGGTCACCCAAGACAGCTCTCATCTCTGGGGACAGCAGGGATTTCCCAAGCCTGAGCCACAAGCCCCTCTTTGTTCCCCTGAGGTCTGGGGACTGGGGTCCATACAAAACTGTCTGGCCAGCCCTGCTCTGGAGGACCACTCGTGACTCAAAGCCACCCTGCCTGCCAGTTTTCTTTGGTTAAATGAGACATACGATGTATTTGAGATACAGGATATTAGATGGGATATTTGAAAGCTGAAAAGATGTGTTTTAAAAAAAAACCTTAAAGTATTTTAAATTAAAAGAGTCATGTTTTACTACATTCCGTGTATTGTTTTTCAGCAGTTTCTGGCCAATTTAAGAATTATCTGACCAATAGAGACATATGTACGTAAAGATTTTAACAATTGGCAGGATTTTTCGTGGCTCTCAGATAATGGTTGCCTCTGGAGACGGAGGGATGGAGGACAGGGGTGATTTGATCTGCGCTGTTCTGATTTTTTTTCTTAAAAGTGGGAAAACAATATTTTTACATTTCTTGCATAATGATAGCATACGTGTCAAAACATTGACAGTGCATTCTGGAGGGCGAGATTGCTTGTACTTTGCTGTTCTTAGTTTCAACTTTTTTTTTTTTTTTATTCTGGGGTTAATGAGTCTGTTCACATCACTCAGACACTCAGGAACGCTTTTGGTAGGTGCTAAAATGGACCCAGGCAAGAGTCCCAGCTGAGACCAGGCCGTCTCCATCTCCTGGTGTCAGTTCCCGTGCTTGAGTGAGCAGCTGAAGGAGGTGGATGCTGTAGTCTGGACTGCCCTGCTTGGGAGACCAGGGACCCACTGGGTTTCCCATCTGACCCGTGTCACACTCACTGCCCTGAGTCGGTTGAACTTGTGCGACCTGTGGCCAGCACTGGCTGCTCTGCATTAGCTAGTTTCATGGCCTTTCCCACTCTCCCACCATTGTGTGTTGGGGTCACCTTTCTCCTGCTCTGTTCCTTTGATTCCCTGTGACCCCTTTGGCATGGAATTGGTTATGGGGTTCAGCACTCACAGGGAGAGCTGGCTTCCTGAAAAGCCATGTTCCTGCAAGGCCAGTGAGCCCCAGAGAGGAGGCGCAGAGGGTGAAGGGCCTACTGCTGTTGGTGGCTGGGCCTTTGATTGGGCAGGAAGCTGACAGATGCATTTTCCCTTTCTTTTTAGTGTGTAAGGAGCCCCCGTACAAAGTGGAGGAGTCGGGTTACGCTGGCTTCATCATGCCCATCGAGGTGTACTTCAAAAACAAGGTAGGATCCCAGAAGTGGCAACAGGAGGGATGCACAGTTTACAAAAGAGGAAGTAGAACCACTAACACATGGGTGAATGCTGGGATCACTGGTAGCAGAGATGCCCATGCTAGAGCACTAGTGGGCAAAGTGTTGCATTCACCTCTCCCATGGAAGATGGGGGCTGGGAAAAAGGGCACACTGAAGGCAGGTGTGTGTGGCCTCTCCAGGGATCACCTGAAAGTGCGTGCAGTCCAAGTCAGCAAGGACATGCCAGGACAGGGCTTGAATCTGTGGATGGTCCTAAAGGGTTAGTCACTGGACTGTGACTAGGGGCGCAGATCTGGAAATCTCCTAAGTGTCCGACAGTAGATAAAGTTATGGCATACCTCCTGAATGGGCTCTTTGATGAGCTGGGGTTGGGGAGGGGAGTTTTTACTACTGTTGAATGAAAAAGCAAGTTATGTGTATATTACTTATAGAAAAAAGGAGTTACTGTATACATTAAAACTGTTAATGGGTAATCAGGGTGGAAGGATTATAAGGTGTTTTTGTTTTATTTTCCTCTGAGTATATTCTCTGAACATTTACAGTGAATATAGAAGGTCTGGCAGAAGTAACACCATTGAGTATGGTTGGTAGGGTACATGGATGTCTTGCACAGGATGGACAGCAATTTGAACAGTTCACCTAAAACATCATATGGTGTGCTTGAGTGTGATATTGTTTTGTTACAGAAACACATGCTTATGATTTTTGTAATAAAAGATTTGGTGTAGATTACCGGGTCATCAAAAAAGGGGTGTTATTTGTGCCACACCCTATTGGTAACTGTTAGTCCATTTGGGCTGCTATAGTGAAGTACCACAGACTGGGTAGCTTATAAACAACAGAAATTTATTGCTTGTGGTTATGGAGGCTGGAAGTCCAAGATTAGGGTGCCAGCCCCTCTTCCCGGTCACAGACTTCTTGCTGTGTCCTTACATGGAGGGAGGCTGAGAGCTCTGTAGGGTCCCTTTACAAGGGCACTAATTCCACTCTTGGGGGCTCCACCCCCAGGACATAATCACCTCCCAGAGGCCCCCCCTCCTGACACCATCTCCTTTGGGGGTCAGGATTTCAACATGTGAATGTGGGGGGACATAATCAGACCATAGTTTTGGGGGCTTTTTTAGGCGTAATAATTAAAATTTAAGAAAAGAGCCTTCCTAGCAACCTGCTTCTGCTCCTCCTAGGAGGCACCACCAGGAGGCCATGGTGACCTTTCCTAGCTCAGAGGTGGCTTGGCCATTGCTGGGTGCTTTTCCACAAGTATAGCTAGACTGGCTACAGGCAGCTCCGCTGTCTTTCAGGAAGAAAACCTCCCTGTGAGGGCTGTGGATGCCACTGCTCCCTTAATGAGTCCCTTGTTTATACCCAGCTGTTCTGCAAACCACCTGGTATCAGGGACCTCTGGGAATGGCACTCAGGTGTGCTGCCCCACTGGGAGCTGAGGGATATCTCAGCAGATGCAGCTCAGCAGGATTGAACCCTGTGACCCCCAGGGCCCAGTTCTCAGAAGCCTGGATCACCTGAGGCTGTCATGGAATCGAGGTCTGAGAGTCCTGGTGATTGGCCACCATTGAGAGCAGAGCCAGCCCATGTGCATAGGCAAAGGCTCCTCCGTGTCTTTTCAGCAGGAGGCCTGGGGGAGATGCAGAGGAGATGCTTCACCCTTTGGGGGGCAGTCTTCCAAGAACCTGCTTAGGGAGGCCAGGCCAGGGAGTGTAGAGGCAGGGGAACCGATGCTGGGGACTCAGTCCCAGGGCAGGTATCACCAGCCTCTCCAGCTTCCTGTCAGGAGCCTGTGGAAAGGGATGATGAAAGGAGCTGCCTGTGTGGTGGGGAGACAGTCTATTTGCAGAAAATGCCAGCAGCCCTATGCATTGGTACTCTGGGGTGGGCAGTGGTGATGGAGTCCTTGAAGCCAGTTAAGCTCATCTCTGGGTTTCGATTAAATTCCTTTGAGGCTTAGAAGCAGTTTTGAGTCCCACAGGTCAGCAGGCTTTTGTGTTCCCTGAGCCCTGTCTGGTCTTTGACATGGAGACCTATCTCTCCTTCCTGGAGGCGTGCCTGCAGCCACCTGGGCTGTGGCAGTGTCCACTCAACTTTCTGCTGTCCCCAGGGGTCAACCAGGAGGCTCTAGCTTACCCCAGGGGTGGCAGCACCATGCTGAAGCTGGATAGTACCACAGAGGTGACCAGTGGGTATCAGCGCCCCTTCTTGTGGCTTAGGGGATCCTTGCTGGTCTCCAGATTCTACCAGGAGACTGGAGAGAGACCGGGTGCTTGGTATTACTGCCTCAACTGGGACCTTCCCCTGTGGTCGCTTATGCAGCCTCTGTTAGAGTTCTCACGTGGATGGTGGGGAGGCACACAGGTTCTCCCTCTAAAGGTGCTCCCTTGGGCCTTGCACCTAGTCTTCAGGGCCATTCCTGTACTGAGTCTCCGAGGTGTTCCACCCCTATGTCTTGGTCCTGGTAGGGAACGGAGCAGGTGACCGTCTGACCATAGGACTTGTCCCTGCTGGGTACAGTGTCCTCACATACACTTGGGGCATTGAGGGCCAGAGGGCCTTTCTGAGGGTGTCTGGATCTTTCCATGTTCCTTGGGCTTGCTTACTTCGGTGGCAGGGGAAGGGGTTGGAGTGGTGCATGTGCTTGCATGTATCTTCCCTGTGCTCCTCTTTACTTGTCTTACTCCTTTGTGAGGACCT
The DNA here is from genome assembly GCA_004027475.1 of Anoura caudifer. Lineage (NCBI taxonomy): Eukaryota > Metazoa > Chordata > Mammalia > Chiroptera > Phyllostomidae > Anoura > Anoura caudifer. The sequence continues at coordinate 87,771 of PVKU01006166.1, forward strand.
GGGGTACTGCCCTGTACAGGGAGCATGTGTGCATCTTACCACCTTCAGCATCTAGCCGTCGTGGCAGCAGCTGGTTTGGGGTTAAGGGTTTTCGTCCTGGTCTAGTTTCTTGAGGTGTAACTTAATACAGCAAAATTTTCCCATTTTAGGTGTATTTTCAGCATGTATTTTCATTTGAACCCTGTTTGCAAATGGCTGTTTTTTCCGAAACAAAAAAAAAGGTCATGTTCCTAGGTTTTCTTGTCTGATCAATTCCTGTAGAGGCAGTGTGGCTGGGGCCAGAGTGCCACTGTGAGCCTGTTCTCAGAACTGCAGTGTCTTCTCTCGCCCAGGGTGAGAGCTGCTCGCTAGAGTCCTTCCTCTATTACTGGTGATGGTTTTGTCCTCAGAGCTGTGGGGGGCCCTGCACTGAGAGCACATGGAGGGCTACCGCATGAAGGGCCTGGGCTTGTTACAAGTGAAGTCACTAAGTGGGTTCTTAGCTTACTGTGCTGAGTGCTTAGTCTCCAGACAAGCCCCTGAGGAAGGAGATGTCCCCAGTCTACAGATGAAGGAGCTCCTGGATACTCAGTCACAGGCTCAAGGCCACACACTAAGTTGTGGAACTGGGATTTGAACCAGCAGACTGTGTAGTCCTATATGCACACTTGAGACAGGCTTGACCTAGAGCAATAGCTGCTCATGAATTGTGGTTTTTGCTGACATCTGGGTGACAGAAACAGTATACCGTATTTTTAGATGCACTATAAGATGCACATAGGTTTTAGAGGAGAAAAATAGGGGCAAAATTTTGAAGCAAAAAATGTGGTAAAACATTTAATAACCTGTGACCACTCCACCTCCTTCATGCGCAAACCCCCCCCCCCCCGCCCGCCCTCAGTGAGCCAGGTAAGCTACATTCAGACTATAAGACGTACCCCCATTTCCTCCCAAATTTGGAGGGGTAAATGCATCCATCTTATAGTCCAAAAAATATGGTAGTTTTATGTATTGTCTTTTGCACATGTCTAAATGTGGGTCCCTGCTGTGGAAGTTTTGTAAAGATCAGAGAGCTGTGGGAAAGTGAATGGTCCTTCATTACAAAAGCAGCTTGTATAGGTTTGGAGTAGAGTTGGGAATAGGGTCATCTGAACAGATCAGTAGATTGTTTTTCTGCCCTGTGGTAGGCAAGGGTTGCATTTGGTTTTCAGCTACGACTTACTCCTCCGCTGTAGGGTAAGTGGATTTTTTAGGTAGCGTTGGCTGTGCACAGGTTACTTCTTCGGGCTAGGCCTCAGTCTCTCTGTGAGATGGGCTTCCTAATTGTGTCTGCCTCTCAGGGCTGTGAGGAAGATTCACAGAGATGAACAGTAAGGTCCTGGGCCCAGTACCAGCACACAGTATGCATTTCATGTTTGTGTTGCTATCGTTGCTGCGGAAGTGGTGTTGCTTCTTTCCAGTTAATCTGGGTAATAGAGGTAAGTGGACAAAGCAGCCTCAGGGGCTTTCAGTCCAGAGGAGGTCGAGGTTCCAGAGATGGAGAAAGATGACTATAGGCCGTTTTCTCCTGTAAGTATGAGGTATGTTTAGCCACACTAGATCCTCAAGGTGGCATCGACTGTGAAGTGAAGGAATTCTGTTTTACGTGGGGTTTTGCACTACAGCTTAACTGAGGACACCTTCTGTGTGACCTGTTGGCAGGATGATCTTTTACAGATAAGCCACTCCTTTCCCCTAAGGGAAAAAAAATGGGGGCAAGGCGTTGTCTGATGACAAAAGTAGTATTTGTGCATCATTGAGCTGTTTTTACTCATGCCACTTCTGACATCAAGTAAAAGGGTTTGTTTTCCTTCTGAAACCAAATGCACCCTGACTTTTTCAATAGCTTTTCTCTAGTTCTCTGATTCTCCAGGCAGTGGTGGGTGTCCAGCAGTTCATTCACTTCTCATACCACCTGCTTGGAGTTATTACAGACCCCACAGTAAAAAGACTCAGCCCCACAGGACTCCCTCCCTGTCTATAAACTAGGGTTCCCCCGAACCCCTCCTAAGGTTCCATAATTTGCTAGAACAGCTCACAAAACTGATAAAACATTTTACTTATTGTTACTCATTTATTATAGGGGATACCACTCAGGAACAGCCAGGTGGAAGAGATGTATGGGGCAAGGTATGGGGCAGGGGTGCAGAGCTTCCAGGTGCACCACCTTCCCAGCACCTGCACATGTTCATCTCCCTGGAAGCGCTCTGAACCCCTTTGTTTAGGGGCTTTTATGAAGGCTTCATCACGCAGACACAATTGATGACATTATTGGCTATTGGTGATTAACTTAATCCTCAGTCCTTCTCCCCTTCTTGGAGGTTGAAGGTGGGGCTGAAAGTTCTGAGCTTCTACTCAAGGCTTGGATTTTGTGGGGACCAGCCCTGTCCCAAAGCTGTCTAGGGGCCCACAAAAAGTAACCTCATCCAAACAAAAGATGCTCCTGTCATCCCTATCAGGAAATTCCAAAGAGTTTAGGAGGTCTGTGGTAGGAAGTGGGGACAAAGACCAAATATTTTTCTATGAGACCACAATTATATTTTTAAAAACTAATTTGTGAAGGTGAAATTCATGTAACATACAATTAACCATTTTAAAGTGTACAGTTCATGGGCATTTAGTGCCTTCACATTGTGTAACCACTGCTTCTCTGGTTTCCAAATTTTCATCTCCCCATTGTCCCCACCCCCACTTCTGGCAATCGCTAGTCTGCTTCTGTTCTGTGGATTGACCTGTTCTAGACATTTCACACAAAGGGACTCATGCAGTGTGTGTCCTGTTGTGTCTGGTGACTTCCACTCAGGGTGGTATTTTTGAGGTTCAACCGTGCTGTAGCATGTATCAGGGTGTCTTTCCTTTTTATGGCTGGATAATATTCTGTTGAGCTGATAAACAGTTGATTCTCATAATTCAGAAAAGTCATGTTCTGTAAAGTCGCCATGAACATTGAATTAGTGAAAACTGGACCATTGCTACAAGGCAGAATGTAGGTTCCTGCAAGCCTCTAGTCATAGTATTTTCATCAACTAATCAATGCATAACCTGTGTTATATGTGTTTTTGTTTAAAGGTACCTTATTTAATATACATTGTTGATTCATTAACATTGAACTCAGCCAACAGCACTGTAACGCATACTCGAACCAGGCTTGCATAAAAAAATGTAATATCTGCCCTGGCTAGTGTGGCTCAGTGGATTGAGTGCCAGCCTGAGAAGCAAAGGGTCACTGGTTCAGTTCTCAGTCAGGGCACATGCCTGGGTTGTGGGCCAGCTTCCCAGTAGGGGGTGCACGAGAAGCAACCACACATTGATGTTTCTCTTACTTTCTCCCTATCTTCCCCTCTCTCTCTAAAAAAATAAAAATAAAAAAAAAATAAATTAAAAAAAATAAAATAAAATTGAAGAAAATGTAATTTCTTTGTGAGCACAGCCTTCCTCCTGTGCTTAGGAACTGTGAACAGCACTTCAGCACTATGCTTGGGGCCATTTCAAATAGCAAAATCACCAACAAAAATGCAAGAAAAAAAAAAAACAGCACAAAATATACCAGGAGACCACTTGTTTATAGTCTGAGAGCTGAAATTAGAAGGCGGAGTGTTGCAGTGGTCAACATCAGCTGGGAATGAGCTTGTTGGGTGAGTCAAAGTTTTCACCATTCTGTGCACGTCTGCGAATGAGTGTGAAAACCACAAGTGCTGACTTAGGTTATAAGTAAGTTTTATAGAATCCATGAATAATGAGGATTGACTGTACCACCTACTTGTTGCTATGAATTGGCTGCTGAGAGCATGCCTGCGCACATACGAGTCTGAGTTTGTTTTTAGTTCTTTTGGATGGATACCTAGGAATGGAATTGCCAGGTCAGGTGGTAATTTGCATTTAACTTTTTTGAGGAACTGCTGAACTGTTTTCTGCAGCGGCTGCACTGTTTCATATTCTCAGGGGCAGTATCCAAATGTTCCTATTTCTCCATGCCCTTCTCAGTGCTTGTAATTTTTCTGTTTTTTGTTTTGTTAGCACCATCCTGGTCAGTCGGTATGGAGGTTCATCTATGTTGTAGTGTGTGGCAATGCTTCATTCCTTTTTAAGGCTGAATAATATTCCACTGTGTAGATGGATCACATTTGCTTATCCATCCAACTATCATGGGTACTTGGGTTGCTTCCACATTTTATATACTGTGAATAATGCTGCTATGATCATGGGTAAACAGATATTTCCTTGAGGTCTTGCTTTCAGTTCTTTTGAGTACGTACTGAGAAATGCAATTGTTCAGTGGTCTGGTAAGTCTATTTTTAATTTTTGAGGAACCATCACGCTACAGTGGCTGTAATACTTTCCATTGTTACTAACAGCACACAAGGGGCCCAGTTTCTCCACATCCCTGTCAACAATTGTTTTCTCTCTTTTCTTAATACTCTTCATAATAATGTGTGAATGGTATCTCATTGTAGTTTTGATTTACATTTCTCTAGTGATTAGTGAGCATCTTTTTATGTGCTTATTGGGCACATTTTTTGGAGAAATATCTGTTCATGTTCTTTGCTTGTTTTTGGTTGTTAAATTTTAGGAGTTCCCTGTATATTCTGGATGTTAACCCCTTATCAGATGTGGTTTGTAAATATTTTCTCCCATTCTTCATGTTGCCTTTTCATTCTGTTGATCATGTCCTTTGATGCATAAAAGTTTTTAATTTTCATGAAGTTCAGTTTGCCTATTTTTCCTTTTCTTGCCTGTTTCATACCCAGGAAATCACTACCAAATTCAGTGTAATAAAGCCTTTGCCCTGTTTTCTTTTATAGTTTTAGCTTTTACGTTTAGGTGTTTGGTCCATTTTAAGTTGATTTTTGGATGTGGTGTTAGGTAATCGTTGAACTTCATTCGTGTTGATGTGAATATTCAGTTATCCCAGCACCATTTGTTGACAACACTGTCCTTTCTCCCTTAAAAGGTCTTGGCACCCTTGTTGAAAATCATTTGACTGTGTACATAAGGATTTATTCCTGGGCTTTCAAGTCTATTCCCTTGGTCTATATGCCTGTCTTTATGCCAGTACCAGTGTTTTCATTACCATAGTTTCATAATAAGTTTTGAAATCAGAAAGTGTGAGTCTTTCAACTTTTTTTTCCCCCCAAGATTGTTTTGGGCTTTGATTGGTGTGGCTTGGTTGGTCGGGCATCATCCTACAAATGGAAAGGTCACCTGTTTGATTCCCGGTCAGGGCACACGCCTAGGTTGCAGGCCAGATCCCTGTTGGGGCACGTACGAGAGGCAACTGATGGATGTTTCCCACATTGATGTTTCTTTCCTTCTCTTTCTCCCTCCTGTTCCCTCTCTCTAAAAATAAGTGAAAAAAATCTTTTTTAAAAATTGCCAAAAAAATTTTTTTTTAAAGATTGTTTTGGTTATTTGGGGTCCTTGTGATTCCATGTGAATTTTAGGATTTTTGTGTTTCTGCAGAATGTCTCATGGGGATTTTGATAGGAAATCAGAGTGACCTATCTATTTGCATAGTATTGACATGTTAACAAGATGAAGTCTTTCTATCTGTGAACATGGGATGTTTTTCCATTTATGTCTTTAATATCTTTCAGCAGTGTTTTGTGGTTTTCATTATACAAATCTTTTATTTCATTGGTTAAGATAATTCCTAGTATTTTATTCTTTTTGATGCTGTTATAAACAGAATTATTTTAATTTTCTGTTCACATTGTTCACTGTTAATTTCTATATGGAAATGGAACTGACGTGTGTATTTGTGTTGATTTTGTACCCTACAACTCAACTGATTTGCTTACTGGTTCTGACCGTTGTGTATGTACTCCAAGGGTGTCCTACATATCAGAGTATGTCGTCTCTGAACAGAGATCATTTTACATCTTCCTTTCCAATGTGGTGGCCTTTTTTTTGTTTTTCTTGCCTAGTGCCCTGGCTGAGACTGTGTGGTGAAGTGGTGAGAGTGTGTTGTGGCTGCCATGTTCCCAACCTCAGAGGAAGAGCTTCCAGTCTCTGCTCATTGAGTGTGATGTTGGCTGTGGGTTGTTCATACATGGCTTTTATTATGTTGAGGTAGTTTCCTTCTGTTTCTAGTTTGTTGGGTGTTTTTATCACAAAAGACTGTTGAATTTTGTCAAATGTTTTTGCTGCATTTATTGAGATGATCATGTGATTTTTGTGTTTTATAATATTGCTACACTCAGATAATTTGAACTTGGGGAAAAAGTATTTCAGGATAACCTAGGCCTGAGGCTGTTAGGCATTTTACACAATAGCTCTCATAATCCTCACACAGCCCCACAGAGGGGTTGGTACCACTTCACAGGTGGGAAAATGAAGGATTAGAGAAGTTAACCTGCCCAAGCCTCAGTTACAACGTGGGAGAGCCCAGAGTGACCTGCTCTGATCTGGTTGTCCAAGCTGGTCTTCCCTTCTATTCTTTCTTCTGGCATACTGTTCTTCCCTTTTTTGCAGTACTTAAACAGATGTGTCTACTTGTATAACATTGCTCTACCACTAGAATGTAAGCTCTTGAGAACAAGGCCCTGTCAGTTTTGTTTTCTGTGATATTGGCTTTAGCACAGAGATGGCACCTGGTAAATAATTTGTTGTTGAATGAGTGACTAAGTGGATGAACCAGATTATTCTGGATGGGGTGGCTGTTGTCTATCAGGAAACTTTTCAACACAACCAGTGCATAAATCCACCCTTACTTTTTAAAAAATGAAGTGAAATTTACATAATGTAAAATTAACCATTTTTTTAAAAAGATTTTATTTATTTTTAGAGGGGAAGGGAGGGAGAAAGAAGAAAAACATCAGTGTGTGCTTGCCTCTCACACCCCCCCTACTGGGGGCCTGGCCCACAACCCAGGCATGTGCCCTGACTGGGAATTGAACCAGCGACCCCTTGTTTCACAAGCTGGCACTCAATCCACTAAGCCACACCAGCTAGGGCAAATTAACAATTCAGTGGCATTTTTTTTTTAAGTGAACAATTCGATGGCATTTAGTATGTTCACAGTGTTGTACAATAACTACCTCTCTCTACTTTCAAAACACTTTCTTTACCCCAAAAGGAAATCTTGTACCCATTAAGCAGTGGTTTCTCATGTGATCTTATGTGTCCGGCTTTTCACTTAATATAACTTCAAAGTTCATGTACATTGTTGTATGTGTCAGCCTTCATTCCTTTTTATGACCAAATAATATTCCACTCTATGGTTATACCACAATTTGTCTATCCATTCATCTATTGATGGACACTTGGGCCATTTCCACCTTTTGGCTGCTGTGAATCATCTGGTGCTATAATACAGCATATACATGTACTTGTTTGAATTCTGGTTTTCAGTTCCCTTGGGTATATACCTGGGAGTGGAATTGTTAGGTCATATAGTAATGTTATGTATAACATTTTGAGGGACTGCCAAACTGTTTTCCACACTGGCTGTACCATTTTACATTCCTACAAGCATTATATTAGGGTTCCATTCTCTCCACATCCTCTCCAACACTTGTTATTTCCTAGTTTTATGTACTAATTTTTAAAAATATAAACATCTTAGTGGATGTATGAAATGGTATCTCACTGATGTTTTTATTTGTATTTCCTAATGACTAATGGTGCTGAGCATCTTTTTATGCTTGTTGGCCATGTATATGTTTTCTTTGAAGACATGTCTATTCAAGTCCTTTGCCCATGTTTGAATTGGGGTTTGTCTTTTTGTAGTTGAGTTGTAAAAGTTCTTCATGTATTCTGGATAGGTGCCCATTTTTCAATGCCAGCAGTAAAGCATATTGCTGGGTAGAATGAATGTGTGATGTTAATTTCCCTCAGTTGGGAGCTCAAGCTCAAACAGGGGGACCCAGATGGTTACCCTCCTAACATGTCATGTCAGCCCCGAAGGCTCTATGCACTGCAGCTGAGCTGTGCCTTTGGGAACTGGGTGTTCTGTGGCTGTGGCCTGGGAGAGCATGCTGGTGCTGCCCCTGGCGAGGCAGCATGTCCAGGACAAGTAAATTGGTTTCAGGTGTCCTAGGACTGATCAAGTAAATGGAGTTGTGCTGAAATTTTCCTTTATTATCTGCTCACTGTCCGGACTTGGTCAGAGGTATCTGAAGCCCTCCTGCTTCCAACAGTGAATTACATTTTGTACCCTGGCTGTCTACTGTAGACAAGCCACACTTGCAATTTAAAATTCTTTGTAGCTACATTTAAAAAGGTCAAAAGAAACAGGTAAAACTAATCTTAATCTTAATAATGTAACCTGTTTAACTCAAAATATCCAAAATGCTATGATTTTAACATGTAATCAGTATTTTAAATTTACCAGCTATTTTACATCCTTTTTTTCATACTGGGTCTTTGCAATGGTATGTGTATTACACTTACTGCATATCTCAGTTTAGCCAGTAGGCTTTATCAGAAAGGCTTTATGTATTTAGGTTCCATAAAATTCAGAGTTGAAGAAAGAAGTAGATTAATAGATCCAGGTTGTTCCAAATGTACATAAAGATCTTTTAGTAGCTCAGCTGAGTATGGACTGTCTCATAGTCATGGTTTCTTTCTACCCTTGAAGTTTGAAATCATTTTAGAGACACAGAAGAGTTGCAAACATCATACAAAATTCCCTTATACCCCCCATCCTGCTTCCCTAATATATGTATGACCACAGCCTGTGATCAAAATAGAGAAATTAACATTGGTACAATACTTACTGTGAATGGCTATTACTGGGATTTCCCCCACTTCTTACTAATGTTCATTCTGTTCTAAAATCCACTTTAGGAGCATCCATCACATTTGGTTGTCATGTCTCTTTCACCTCCTTCAGTCCGACAATTTCTCAGTCTCCCCTTTTCTTTCATGACCTTGACATTTTTGAAATCTGCTAGTTAGGCATTTTGTAGAATGCCACCCCCCCCACCCCCCGCCCTTGGGTTTGTCTGGTGTTTTCTCACAGTTAGACTGGGCTTGTAGATTTTGGTAAGACAACTGCAGAGGTTAAGAACCCTCCCCAATCACATCATAGTAGGGTGGGTCTGATACTAACTTGCCTTTTTACTGGAGATGTTAACCTTGATTTTTGGATTAAGGTGGTATCTCCCAGGTTTTTCCACTGCAAAGTTCCTATCTGTTCCTTTCTATGTAGATAGTTAAAAGTGAGTCATTCAAGATCAACTCACACTCTAGGGCAGGAGTTAGTCCCTATATCCAGGTGGGCATAGTTAGAACCACCATACTAGCTTATATCCCTTTAAGGGGAGATGCTTTGAGACTGGGCATATCTATTTCTTTTTCACATTTCATCTACTAGTTTAGCATCCTTCAGTGCTGTTCTATGGTGATTTCTATTTCTGTCATTCCTTCTACATTTATTAATGGGGATTTCTCTGTAAGGAAGCTTGTCCCTTCCCCCCCCCCCCTGTTATTTATTCAGTCACTTATTTATATTCAATGGTATTTGTTTCTTTTCCCTCTGGGTTACAATCCAGTCCTGTTGTTATTTGTTTTGTTGTTGAAATTATTCTCACTCTGGTGGGCAGGATCTTTCTCAGGTTGCTCCCTGTGCCTTTGCATCATGTTCCCATGGTTTTTTTGGGTGCTTCTCACTTTCGGGCACTACAAGGTATTCCATGCTCATCTTGGTTTTCCTTTGCCCCAGCCATAGAATCAGCCATTTTTTTCAAAGGAGTCCTAGTCCCTTTTATTGCAGAATGGTATTTAAAAGCTCCTGGGGTGTCACTGCATTTAATCACCTCATATGACAGAGCTGGGAAAGGTATGCATATATACTAATTGCCCCCTTCTATGTTTATTTCTGTGTATGTCTGTATATGAAAATAAACATTTCATAGTGATGTCTCCGGCTCTGGGCCAGCAGCACTGAGTTCATTCTACCATTGCTCCGTTGCTTAAGTTCTTTCTCTGAAGGAAGACACCTGGCTCTCATTATCCACAGTGTATTTGCTTATTTGTTTAACCCTAGTGTACCTGGAAAGCAGTTTCAGAAGGGCTGTCAGTACTCTGGTGACAAGTAACTTTACCAGCCGGAGTGCAGTGTCTGCACATAGTTCTTTTTCATTTGGCTTTCCGATGCTCAACTGAAAACCTGCTTTACAAAGTGATTTGTGACACTTTTCCTCCACCTGTGTTAGTGTGGTTATGTCATACATGTGTTACATAGTTAGATTCATTAGTCATGGTCTGCACCCCGTCTTGGGGTCCCCTGCCCTCACCCATCTGGTTATTATTATTATTTTAGTTTGTGTTCAGTGAAGTTGACTCTGGGTTTTCACATGCATAGAGTCATGCCTGCACCGTGACAGTGCCACACGGAACAGTGCCATCCCCCTCAAATCCCCTCATGCTGTCCCTTTGAAGTCAGCTTCTCCTGCCCCCCTCAGTCCTGCGAAACCACTCGTCTGTTTTCCATTCCCATAGTCTTGCCTGTTCCAGAATGTCATGTAAATACACTCACACAACATACAGTCCTTTGTGTCTCATTTCTTTCACTGAGCAGGATGCACTTAAGATGCACCCCGGTTATTGGTGTGATTGAAGACTTCATTCGCCCTTGTTGTCTGCATGCACTGCACTTTGTCCATTTGCTGAGGAAGGACACTGACTTTGTTTATCCATTTGCTGGGGGAGGACACTGACTTTGTTTATCCGTTTGCTGGGGAAGGACATCTGGGTACTCTCCAGTGTTAATGGTTATGAGTGAAAGTTGCCCTGAGCATTTGCATACAGATTTTTGTGTGAATGTAAGCTCTCAGTTCACTTGGGTAAATTACCCAGGAGTGGAATTGCTGGGTCTTATGGGACAGGTATGTTTAACTTTGTACCATTTTAGAAAACTGCCCAACGGTTTTCTAAAATGTCTTTGCCCCTTTGCAACATCCCTAGCAGCTAATGTGGGTTCTTGTTCTGCTGCATTCTTGCCAGCACTTGATAAGGTTGGTTGTTTTCTTTTTGCCTTTCTAATGAGTGTGTTGTGGAATCTCTTTAAAAAAAAATAAACGAAGTTTAATTTATATACCATATAACTTACCCATTTAGAGTGTACATTTCATTAGTTTTTAGTATATTCAGAGTTGTACAACCATCAGCACTAATTCTAGAACGTTTTCCTCCCCCTAGAAGAAGCCCTACCCACAGTAGCAGTACCCTCCATCCCTTCACTGGCAACTACCAACCTACTTTCTATCCCTGTGGATTTGTCTTTTTTGGGCATTTCATATAAATGGAATCTCATGCTATGTAGCCTTTTGTGACTGGCTTCTTTTATTTAGTGTAATGTCTCTAAGGTTCAGCCACATTACTGTAGCATTACTGTGTCAGTGCTTCACTTCTTAATGGACAGATGTATTTTATAGACCACATATTGTATATTCATCCATCAATTGAAGAGCATTTGGGTTGTTTCCACATTAGGTATTTTGCTACAAGCTTTTTTTGTGTTTGGATATGTTTTTATTTCTCTTGGGCATATATCGAGGAACGGAATTGCTGGGTCTTTTGGTAATCCTGTGATTAACTTTCTGGGGAGCCTCCATACTGTTTTTCACAGTGGCTGCACCGCTTTTTGCTCCCACCACCCATGTATGAGAGTTCCAATTTCTCCACAGTTTCTCGCCTGCACTTTCTTTCTGATTATAGCCATCTTGATGGATGTGAAGTAGTGTCCTTAGGTTTTGGTTTGCGTATTGCCCTGATGGCTGATGACACTGAGCATCTTTGCATGTTTTTTCTTCCTTGAATTCATAGATTTTCTTTGTCAAAGTGTCTTTTTAGAGTTTTTCCCTTTTTAAAACACATTGGGTTAGTTTTCTTTTTGTTGAGTTTAGTTTTATATATATATATACACACTCTGGGTACAAGTTCTTTATCTAGTATATGCAAATATTTTCTCCAAGTCTGTGTCTTTTTTAGTTTTCCCAACAGTATCTTTTGCTCAACAAGAAATTTGAATTTTGATAGTCCAGTTTACCATTGTTTTTTTCTTTTATGGTTTGTGCTTTTGGTGTTGTATCTAAAAACCCTTTGCCAGACTCCAGGCCCAGGAGTTTCTTTTTGCTACTCACTGAGCGCTGATGCTAAAACAGCTTTTGAAGAGGCAGAAGGAAATTGCGATAGGAAGATAGTTTCTAATAGAGGATGCCGGTATCTTTGATTCTTTGCAGTTGAGAGTTGTTTTAGAAGAATTGGTTTATTTACAGTGAGGAGGAAGAATGGCTTTTCTTCTTTCTTTTGCTTCAGTGTCATCGATTGATTCATGTAGCAGATACTTACTGAATCTAGGACACATTGGGGATGAAATCGCATGTCCCGTGTCTCATGAGCTCCCAGACTGGCAGGGGTGAGAGGCACTAATCAAATGATCAGGAAGGGGGGGGGGCTATGTCAGGACAAGGCATCCATCCTCTCAAACAGCAGTGGTGGATGCTGTGAGTACTACAGGGACCCAGTTAGGAAGGGTTGGGGAGTGCTGGGCAGGGTTTTCCTTAGGGAGGGAGGTTTACTCAGAGACTTGTGGGTGGGGAAGGGTCAGCCAAGCAGAGAGGCCGAGGCAGACTGCTAGGTGGAAGCTGCAGAGTGTGCAGGTGGAGTCAGGGACAGACACTGGGTTAGAGAGGGAGACTGAGGAGGGCAGGTGAGGTTGACAGAGCCACTCATTCCCGGCACATTGGAGAGCCATCGGAGAATTAAGCTGGGGGGGTGACATGATCACACGTGGTTTTTAATTCTTTTTTAATCCTCACCTGAGGACACTTTTTTCTTTGCTTTTAGAGAGAAAGGAAGGGATGGAGACAAACATGGATGCGAAAGAGACATACCCATTAGTTGCCTCCTGGGGATTGAACCCACAGCCTTTCAGTGGCAGGACAATGCCCCAACCAACTGAGCCATACCAGCCAGGACACACTTACTTTTTAGATGAGATTGGGCATGTTCAGGGTGGTATAGCCATAAACCACACTTGCTTTTTAAAAAGACCATTCAGCCTCTGTATGGAGAGGGGATGTGTTGCAGACCCTCAGTGAAGGGTTGATTCCTCTGATCTCTTTGGGCATGAGATCTGGTGGCTACGGCTTCAGAATCCCCAGCCAGGCACCATCTCCTGCCCGTCCCAGAATGTTTTGTGGTAGCACAGCCACATTACGAAAGAAGACCTGGACCAGCCTTTCCAGGGAGTAATTCAGTGGCTGCCAAACAGGAAGCATTTGACTGAGTTCTGGTGTCTGTTAGGAAGTAGGGTCAGTGCAGTGGGGGAAGGGGAGAGGCTTTGGGGTGGACCTGGAGGGCTTGGTCTTGGGTGTGAGCAGGAGCGGGGCAGCTGATCTAATTTTGCTTTTTGAAATTAAAGATGCTTATCCTTAGTTCTGAGTTTCTGGCTTGTGACTGGCAACACTGAGAGAAGAAAAGAAAATCAATCATAGGATGGAATGAGAGTTTAAGTTTAAAGAAACCTGGTCTCATGTTCTCATGCTTGCTTCAGGGACAGCAGTGCCAGCCTGGGCCCTGTGAATGTTTGTTAGGATAGGAGTGCTGATCTGGGCATGTTTTGGAATCAAACCCACAGCTCAGCTATCCCCTGAAACTGGCCTTAACCCCATTTCTTCTGGTCTGTGACTCCCTTCATTGTGAGATGTACCTTCAGTTTAATAACATACTTCAGGATAAGAAATAAAACATATCAAGTGTGCACACTGACTTTAATAGACAGCCTAATTTTCAGAAAAGGTAAAATGTAAAGAAGTTGAGTTTGGTTGTTCGCTGCTTGTATTAGACATTTTCCCTGCCCTCCACCCAGCCTCCCACATCAAGCTGTTATTGGGCAAGGATCTCTAACCATCACTAACTTCCCGTGGTTTTACGCAAAGCCTGCTGTCTGAAGTTCCAGAAAGGACATTTTGGTACATTTTTATTAGGAAGTGTGTGTGGTTTTTGTTGGAAATGGTTTTTAAAATAGTGCTGGTTTCTGAGCTTTAAGCCCTCACCTGCAGCTTATCGGACATACCCTGGCTGGCTTGTGCTTGGCGAGCGGGAGGAAGCTGTGAAGGGTGTGTGGCAGGCCCAGCAGCATGCTGTGGGAGGTCCCAGCATCACCAAATCCTCTGTTCCTCCCCACGCTCTAGAGTAGAAGTGGCTCAGGGCTGTAAAAACCCACTTATGTTGGGCCTGAGTGGGCTTTTCCTTCTTTCCCTCAATTTAAATTGAGACTTGGTAGATGAGAGCTGGTGTTTTGGTTTTGGGGGGCTTTTTTTAGATTTTATTTATTTATTTTTAGATAGAGAGGAAAGGAGAAAGGGCGGGAGAGAAAAACATCAGTGTGTGATTGCCTCTCACGTGCCCCCTACTGGGGACCTGGCCCACAACCCAGGCATGTGCCCTGACTGGAATCAGACTGGTGCCCCTTTGGTTCTCAGGCCAGCGCTCAATCCACTGAGCTGTACCAGCCAGGGAAGAGCTGGTCTTGAGTGATTAAGCGGGAACCAGATTGCCCTGGTTCAGCATGTGCCTTCTGGAGTCACCATTTTCTCATCCCTTTGCCCTCACCCGGGTTGGCGGGTGGAGGAGCCACCCGCCCCTAGCCAGGGAGCTGGCTGCCCTCCCTGGTGGACTGCTGAGGAGTCAGAACAGAAGGGACATTGTGCGAGGAGGTCCAGGGAAAGGTCAGGGGCTGTCGAGTTAGGACAAGCCACATGGATGTGGCCAGCTGTGTGGCTTGGTTTGTCTTTCCCTGGAGCATCTTTCTGTTCCTTGATGTGGGACTCCAAAAGCATATGTATTTCCTACAGGACAGTCAGTGTCTGGAGCTGCCTTGAAAAAGAAGTGCCTTAAAAGTGTGCATGTGTGTGAGAAAAGGCACAGCCTGTCCCATGCTGGTCATTGTCACTCCAGGGCCGGGGAAGGCCAGTCCACTCCCTCTCTTGCCTGCTCTGTTAAGGGGAAGAAGCGCTGGCCTGGAATCAACTTCCCCAAGAACCTCTCTGCTGACGGATTTATGTGTTTTCCTGTAAAGATGGGAGTTGCTGACTGAGTCGTTTGCAGTCATCCCCACCCCACCAAAGTGAGGGAGGGATGCATTTGAGTAAGGGTGGGGCAGGGAGTAATGTGGATGTGCTTGGCAGTGTCAGTCCAGCCGCTCACTTTCTTGGGGATCAGAGCTGTAAGTTCAGACAGCCTCAGCTCAGGGTTTGAGAGCAGTGGTCTCATGTTTTGTGCAAGTGGCTCTTGTGTCTCTTTGTTTTATGGACACTGGGCTGTGGGAGTGTGGTCTCTTTTAGGCTGGGGTGGGGAGTGAGGTTCAGGAGACCTGTGGTTTTGGAGTCCCCTCAGTTTTGAACTTTCATGGTCTCATCCTGGGGGTATCACATTCCTTTCTTTTGTCAGTTTTGGTCTAGGTTTCTTTGTCAAGTTGCTGCTTCATTTTGTGTTTATATTGCAGGTTACTTTCTCACTCTCTAGTGTTATACTGGAGATGAATCATTAAGTTGGGGCTCCAGATAACAGAAGTTTATTTTTAGCATAAAAGTATTTGTTTTCATGGCACATGGTCTTTTAAAAAATCTATTTTATTTATTTGTTTGTTTGTTTATATGCACTCCTATCTTTCTTGCAGCATTGTTTTCTTTTAAAATTTCATGTATTTATTTATTTATTTTTTAGAGAGAGTTCGGGAAGGGAGGGAGAGACAGGGAAACATCAGTGTGTGATTGCCTCTCGCGTGCCCCCACTGGGAACCCGGCCACAATCCAGGCATGTACCCTGACCGGGAATCCAACCCGGGACCCTTCTGTTTGTAGTTTGACACTCAATCCACTGAGCCACACCAGCTGGGGCTATTTTTTGTTTTTAGAGAGAGATAAATTCTCATCAGTTTGTTCTTATTTATGCATTCATCGGTTGATTCTTGTATGTGCTGTGACCAGAGATAGAGCCCACAGCTTTGGTGTACCAAGATGACACTCTAACCATCTGAGCTACGCAGCCAGGGCCTCATGGCACAGGTCTTTGAAATGTAGGGTATGCCTTTCTGCCTTCTTTTAATTCCTAATTGCATATCAGTACATGAATATATTCAGGTTACCATGAATTCAGATAATATTGAAGCACGCAGAGTAGAAAACTGGGTTGCTTCCCTTTCTATCCCCCAATCTTTTTGATCTCTGGAGAGGTGAATGGTTGAGTGTCTGTCACCTGGAATGGTTCCCTGTTTGGCACTTGTGTAGAAGTTAAAGTCTTCACTGTGAATGCAGTGAGGTTCCAGTTTGACTCACGGTTGTGCCCTTAGCTGTCCTCTCTCAGCAGCCTGTCTCAGAGCGCTTTTCTCATCTGTGTGTAATGACGACCAACATTTTTGTGCGCTCATGTACGTGTGGGTTCTGTCTTCTCCATTTCACAGGTGAGGAAGCTGAGGCCTGAACAGGTAGTGTAACAATGCTCAAGGTGACACATTCAGTGCAAGAGCCAACTTAGCTCCAGTCTGCCCCCTTTGTCTCTTTGTGAGTACCAGAGTACTCAGTGGACATGCACCTTTTTGTTCAGAATCTAGATTTTTTTAAAAAAAATGTTTTTCTCACCCCTGACCTGTAGTGAAAAGCATTTCAATGGTTTACCTTTCACTGTTGCTCACAGTGATGTGACTGGTCTTAACTGCACCTGGTCCTGGCCAGTCCTCAGGGTGCCCCTGGCCTTCTTAGCAGGTCAGTCCGATGTGGTGAGAGCCCGGACTGACACTGCCCGTGTGGTCCTGCCAGCTGAAGTTACAGTTTTTTCCTCCTTCCTTCCCTCATGCCCCCAGAACCCTGTGGTTTTGTTTTCTCCTTTCACTGAGGCTCAGAGAGGTGGAGTAGCTGGTCTAGGGTCACGGTGAGACAGAACTATAGCTGCTTTGGCATCCAGGAGGTCTCAGATGCCAAAACCCTCACTTTTCAGTTCACGTTGCTGTTTTTCGTAGGCTTTTTGAAAGTTTTTCTTCTTCTAACTACAAAAGTGGTATGCAAGGTCTGTCTAGGAATTATCCAGCCATGTACTATGAAAAATAGGGACATTTATTGAAGAAGATACAAGAAACATTGTACATAGGACAATGACACCTCAATCCCCTTCAAAGTAGGCATCTTGGGACCTCACACAGTTCTCCCAACAGCTGCCCCATCGTATTTTCCCGAATCTCATCAATGTTCTGAAATCTCTTCCCTTTCAAAGGTTTTGGGAAAAGCCAGAAGTTGAAGGGCACCAAATCTGGTCTGTAGGAGGGGGGCTGAGTCACTTGGGCGATTGGATGTTTCACCATAAAACTCTGCACAAGATGTGATGCATGAGCAGGCTCATTATCATGATGAAGCTGTCAATCACCAGTTGCCCATAACTGCGGCCTTATGAATCATCTAAATAGTTTCTGCGGAGAAAGGTTCAAATTTAACCCAAAATTCCATGCAGATTCATTAGTCAACTCAATCATTTTGAATGTGAGGTCTACACAGTACACACACACACTCAAAGGTGTCTACTGCCCCCACTGACTAGTATAGTGAAGTTGTCACTGTTCACACATACACATTGCAGTCCACTCTCCTTGGCTGCCAGCTTACATCAATGTCACACAAACCGTTCTTGTTATATTAACAATGGTTAGATTGTTTTTCCTGACAGAGCTCATTATGTATATCAGTTGCAAGGAATTAGTCTTGTTTCCAGCTTGCTTCCTTGAAGTAACTACCATGAGTATTAGTAAGTCCTTCCAGAAACATTTTGTTTGTCAGCACACATAACCCTACCTTGTTCTTTGTGACATTTGCAGAGCTCTTCCCTCAGCTTAAGATCAGCTGTGATT
This sequence comes from Anoura caudifer, assembly GCA_004027475.1. Taxonomy (NCBI): domain Eukaryota; kingdom Metazoa; phylum Chordata; class Mammalia; order Chiroptera; family Phyllostomidae; genus Anoura; species Anoura caudifer. The sequence continues at coordinate 105,634 of PVKU01006166.1, forward strand.
CCCCCAGCTTCCCTGTTGAGAACTTTTTCTGTTCCTTCTCTAGGCCTCTCACTACTGCAGCGCTACCCAGTGACCCTCCTCAAACATTTGTCCATGAGTTCATTTCATAAGGTCGAATCCTGAAAGTGGAATTTCAGCTTTGGTGGGGTTTGCTTTGGGACATTTATCCTGTGTTCCTTCCATTGCTTTCTCTACCTGGCAATGAGTGAGCAGTTCTCTCTTGTTGTTCTAGACAAGTTTGGTTTTAACTGTGTGGGTCAGGGCTGCATCCACAGGGAGACACCAGAGGCTGTGGCCTTGGCAAATGATTAAATGCCACTAAGCCTCAGTTTCCTCTCCTGATGGATGGTGAGAATTTGCAAGGGTGAAATACGTGCTAGGTAAACTCTGTAGCACAGTGCCTGGTGCCCAGGGAGGGCTGACAAGTGGTGCTGGTGGCAGGCAGGTGGGTGGCCACTTGAAGACAAGAGTGAGGCATTTATTTGCCTGATGGCCAAGGAGGACCTGGGGATGGAGGGCTCTCTTGGGCCTTGCCTGAGTCCTCTGAGCTCTGTGATGGGGGCTTGCCCTGTCTGCACCCTCCTCCCCCTGTTCCAGGACAGAGCCAGTCACAGCAGGTAGTCTGTAGGTAGGCAGATGCAGCACTGTCAGAAAGGCTGGGAGGCTGGAAGTGGAGCTAAGCATATATTTAAATTTACTTAACGTAGAAAACTTAAACATACATACAGAAGTGTTCAGAGCTACTGCTGCACCATCTCTCCCTAAGGCCAGTGCAGCCTCTAGCTCACAAAAGTCCAGCTGAAGAAGGGTAAGTAAGAAGAAGGTCTCAGTACCACGCCTGTTACAAAGCAGACTGCCCACAAATCGACCAGTGGTAAAGCACCGAGGAAGCATCTGACTACAATAGTCACTCGCAAGAGTGCGCCCTCTGCTGGAGGAGTGAAGAAACCTCATCATCACTGGCCTGGATGTCATCAGAAGTGCACTGAACTTCTGATTCGCAAACTTCCCTTCCAGCCAGCATCTGATGTGATAAATTGTTCAGGACTTCAAAACAGATCTGTGCTTTCAGAGCACAGCTGTTGGTGCTTTATAGGAGGTGAGTGAGGCCTGTCTGGTTGGCCTTTCTGAAGACACCAACCTGTGTGCTGTACATGCCAAACATGTAACAATTATACCAAAAGAAATGCAGCTAGAACACCACATTTGTGGAGAACATGCTTAAGAATCCAGTATGATATGAAAATTTTCATTCTTTAAAACATTTTTTTTCTCTTCTTCCTGTTGGTAGTTCTGAACGTTAGGTGTGTTTTCCCACGGGGTCAAAAAGATGCCTATGTATATGATTGCAAGTGGAAAATAGGGGACAGAAATCAGGTGTTGGCAGTTTTTCCATTTTCATTTGTGTGTGAAATTTTTTTTAATATAAATACAGGGACATAAAGTATTAAGGCAAGTTATAATGTCTCAGTGAACACATTTCAGCAGTTCAACTTTATAATAATTATAAATAAACCTGTTAGGTTTTTCTGGATAATGTTAGCACTTGATTTTTTTTTAAAACAAGTAAATATCTTATCGATGGCAACTAAATGGTGTTTGTAGCATTTTTTTATCCTTTTTATTGAATTTATTGGGGTGATACGAGTTAACAAAATTATATAGGTTTCAGGCATACAGTTCTATAATACATTATCTCTGTATTGCATTGTGTGGTGTAGCATTTTTTTATCATACAGTAGATTCCATCCATGCAGTATACTTTTTCTGACTGAGTCATCCTACATGCGAGTCCCTGTTTTTAATGTTGTCTGCCTTCTGTAATACTGCTATTCCTATAAGTTTGCTATTAAAATACATTAAACTATTGAAAAATGCCTACAGAAGTAGAAGAGCAGAGCAAATCATTGGCATGGCACCGCCACTTGCTTTAGCAGTCACCTGGTACAGTGTCGCTTTCATCTCTACCCTCAGGATTATTTTGAATCAAGTCCTAGACATCCTGTCTTTTATAATCTGTAAATATTTCCATCTGTGTCTGTAAAAGATGAGTCCCTGAGTCCCTTTTTTAAAAAAATGCTTAACCACATCACCATATCTAAAAATTCATAAATGAATAATTATTTAATATTAAATATCCAGTGATGTCAAATTTCCCTAAATGTCATGCTGATTTGTTTTTTTATGTTTTTTAAATATATTTTATTGATTATGCTATTACAGTTGTCCCATTTCTCCCCCATCATTCCCCTCCACCTGGCATACCCCCTCCCACCCACATTCCCCCCTTTAGTTCATGTCATAAGTTCTTTAGCTTCTACATTTCCCACACTATTCTTGCCCTCCCCCTGTCTATTTTCTACCTACTGTCTATGCTACTTATTTTCTGTACCTTTGCCCCCTCTCTCCTCCCACTCCCCTGTTGCTAACTCTCCATGTGATCTCCATTTCTGTGTTCCTGCTCCTGGTCTGGCTGTTTGCTTAGTTTGCTTTTGTTTTAGGTGTGGTTATTAATATCTGTGAGTTTGCTGTCTTTTTACTGTCATATTTTTTATCTTCTTTTTCTTAGATAAGTCCCTTTAACATTTCATATAATAAGGGCTTGGTGATGATGAACTCCTTTAACTTGACCTTATCTGAGAAGCACTTTATCTACCCTTCCATTCTAAATGACAGCTTTGCTGGATAGAGCAATCTTGGATGTAGGCCTTTGATTTTCATGACTTGGAATACCTCTTTCCAGCCCCTTCTTGCCTGTAAGGTCTTTTGAGAAACCCGCTGACAGTCTGATTGGAACTCCTTTGTAGGTGACAGTCCCTTTGTCCCTTGCTGCTTCTAGAATTCTCTCCTTCATTTGAATCTTGGGTAATGTAATTATAATGTGCCTTGGTGTATTCCTCCTCGGGTCTAACTTCTTTGGGACTCTCTGAGCTTCCTAGACTTCCTGGAAGACTATTTCCTTTGCCAGATTGGGGAAGTTCTCCTTTATTATTTGTTCAAATAAGTTTTCCACTGGTTGCTCTTCTTCTTCCCCTTCTGGTACCCCTATAATTCAGATGTTGGGATGCTTAAAGATGTCCTGGAGGTTCCTAAGCCTCTCCTCATTTTTTTTGATTCTTGTTTCTTCCTTGTTTTCTATTTGGTTGTTTCTTTCTTCCTTCTGGTCCACTCCATTGATTTGACTCCCAGTTTTCCTCCCATCTCTATTGGTTCTCTGTGCGTTTTCCTTCATTTCACTTACCTTCATTTGTTCATCTAACTTGTGAGCAAAATCAACCAATTCTTTGAGCATCCTGATCACCAGGGCTTTGAACTGTGCATCTGATAGGTTGGCTATCTCTTGGTCACTTAGATGAATTAGCTCTGGGGCTTTGACTTGTTCTCCCATTTGAGCCATTTTGGGTTTTTTTTT